>ML337775.1:0-144240 GCA_005239505.1 Nicotiana paniculata
AACTGATTTTGCTCCACTTATGTATGTTTGAATGGTTTACTATTTGCTACCAGTTTCAGTTAACGAACCTGTCTTTCTAAAAAATGATTTGTTACCTTAAAGTAATACCGATTCCCTAATCACTTATGTTTAGTACTTCTATGTCTTCTACTGTTTGTTCTGGAATTCTTCTCCCATACTATGTTTGTATTATTAGTTTCCCCCTAAATCCCATAAACTCCTAAAAGGCTTATGTGCTTCTAGCTGTTGCTTCATTATGTGTGTTGTATCTGTCCATAACTTCTGTTACCCCTGCGTGAAGGACTGTTGGTGAAACTGTCTGATTTAGGTTACTCTGTTGTTTGTTTGATCCTACAAATGTTTCACTTTTATTTTTTAAACTATTTTCTAAACAACTCCTATACTTTTATAAAAACTTCCTCACTTAAATGAGTCAATTTCAATACTATTTTCATATCAGAACCCTTTTCAAAACTATGTCAAGCACTCTCACTCTACTCATAAGTCCCTAGGTTCTTCCCCTCCAGTGTGTGACTGCCTTGGGATCCTTGTGAGATCCCTCTGAACTCTGACACACTGGGGTTGGCCCTTCCATACTGCACTTACTCAGTTCTTGTTATGAAAATCTTGGTGTGAGCACTTTTCCGGGATCCTTGAGGTCCTTAGGGAACTCTGACACACCCGGACATGAGAATGTCTATGAAACATTGGGCATTTGAGGTTATGGAAAGTTTGGTATCATAAGGTTATATTTGGGTATGCTTCGGGCTCCCTGTAGTTTAACTTCTTCCTTTTTTATATCTATTTATGTAATTTATTCAGTTGTTGGTCTGTAATAATTATTGTCAACAAATATTGGGGATAACTAATGAAATGGGGAGGGTAGCTATATAGTTCTATGAATGTCATTGGGTAGAAAGAATGTCTTAGTCTTTACATCCTTTACATCTGCATTAGAATCCATGTTTAGGATCAATATGTTCATCCAAATCATGCCACACATGCACTAGATATCATGTGCCTAGGATTTCATGTCTACGCTTATCACTTAGAGATCCTGCTATTAGGACAACAAACAACGTTAATGTAAAAGTTGTTACTCTTATGCATTCAAAAATCATGCTTTAACTATTCTTTAAATCTTGTCTGTGTCGCGCAGCCTCCCCTCCCCCCACCCCTCTTGAGGCGGAGGATCGGGCTTATGACATTCTGACAACTGCTTTTCAAGGAAGAGGGTTAAAAGAAGAGTCGCCACCTAACGATTTTAAGGTGCGTTAGGGCACCTAGAGTAATAAACTCATGCGACTAGTTTGCAATACCAAATATTGGGTAAGGGCTTGAGGTTTTCTCAAGGTGAAGGTATTAGGCACCCCTCAGAATCCACAATTGTGATTCTCGGCCAAATGGTTTTCGTGAATTTGGACAATAAGCAAATAACAAGTAAGGCTCAAATAAAAGGGGATTGAAGTTATTAAATTTTGAAAGAATCACATAAAACATTTGATATAAAAGATATCCTAGGTTTAAAAAAGTATGGATCGCATCAATGCAATACCCGATAGGCACTCCTCGGAGAAGGGCTGCACGTGGTATTAGCACACCGGTCATCATATCCATATTCTACCATTTCCCACCCCGTGAAGGTAATTAAAACATGCGTTGGTCACAAACTCTATTGCGTGCTATTACCTATCTCATCCTACCAGTCCCGGAGGAGGTTAGGACTAATGTCCTAAAGGGAATTACTAGGCTAACCCCTAAGTTTAAAGGACAAAATTCTAAGCGACAAGAAAAAACAATTAGGACTACAAGTATGGGAAAACACATAGAGGCAAATATGAGGCCCAAACATTCCTCCACTAGTTATACACATCATTATCACGACTCAAACACAAGTAAGGTCTTCCAACTTCAGAACCTAAGGTATGATATCTAGAGGGGGAATGCAATAGTGAGGCAGTTGTATTACTGAATTTTAGAGAAGGAATTTACCAATTTCTAACTACTTATTTTAACCTTTTATTAGCCAAATAGTATGCATAAAAGGGATATACTCTCAGTTTTAACAAGTTTAATACCTAAGGCTTGCCTAGGTGTACTAAAAACTGCTCCAGTTATACTGTTCTAAATACCCAGCTTTTAGAAAACAATTTTTAAACAGGGGTAAGACTATTTTAATCTTTAACCAAGCTAAGAGGTGGGTGGTAAGTGAATATGAATGCAATCCTAAGAGGAATTTTATCTAATGCATACAAGATGCAGGTTGACACAAGACATATACATGATGTTCTAGATACATGAGTGTTTCATTGTCAGAACTTGTTTTAGAAGGATCTATTTGCTAACAAATTTTATTTAAAGAAGAATGCGGCAGTCTCACAAATAACCAATCCTTATTAGATTGCTGAGCCTAATACATGATTTTATAAGTGTTTGTAGAAATGTATACAGTGATGCAAAGTATGTTTTACCACATGATTTTGGCATGAATGACATGAACATGCTGAAAACAATGTCCTAAGGAAGATGATTTCTAATGCAAGATTGATGGTTGTTAATGTTACCATTAAGCCTAGAAAATCAGGATTTCTAAGATGATGCAACATTATGAAACAAGATTGCAGTTTGTTAACACATGTGTCTTAAAGAATTATTTAAAAAAAAAGACAATTGGCATGAACATAATCGCATATTAGCAGTTCTTGTCGTTATTATATCCTATGAGCATGATTTCTAAGTGAATACGATTATAAACCTAATTGTCATGGTATCTAATGCACGAATGCATTTTTATTCCTAGGCATGGTGACTAGTGCGCATATAGGAAAGTAAACCTATGAGCATGATTTCTACCCGTGCCTATACTAAGCATGTACATTCCCACCCGTTTTCACTATCCAGCCCCAAATGTTTTTACAATTAGTTATTACAAACCAGTGTTGCACGAATTACATAAGTAAGTAAGAAAATCAAGAAGTTATACTATAGGGAGCCTACCAGTAGGCCCAAGTCTCCAGGTCCTTAATGTCATATGCCATCGCATTTCAAAACCAGGGTGTGTCTGAGTTCTTATGGACCTCGGAGGATCCAAACTAGTGCTCACACCCAGGTACCCTAGTCAAGAGGGAGTAAGTGCAGTATGGGAAGGCCAACCTTGTGTGTCAGAGTTAAGTGGGTACTCAAAGGGTCCCCATAGCAGTGCTCACACGAAGGGGGCTGAACTTAAGAAACTAGGAGTAGAGTGAGATGTGCTCATAATTAGGAAGTTTAAATAAAACAGAATTGAAAAACGGTTTGAAAAGAAGAGGGACTTTTAGTAAAAATTAACCTTTTCAGAACAAGGAATCAATTGTCGAAAACAGTTTGCAACTCAAAAAAAACAAATCAAGCATCACACGAAAGACCCAGAGTGGTCCAGCAATCACACACATGGGTGAGAGGTCTGAGGGACAAATACACATCTTGTGAGGCAAGCAGATTCAAACATAGGCACATAATCAAAGGATTTCTAAGGGTTCACGGGAGGTCAGGGATATGACTAAGAGCTACATATCAATCAAGCAGTTAACATCATGGCTCAGTGAACATACTAGTCACATGCATGGAGATACATATAAAGAAAAGAGGCTGAGTGCACATTGATCATTCAGGGTGAAGTAAAAATAGACATGTAAGAGAGATTCATAATTCTAATTGCATGTTGAACAGCAGAACCCCACGTAGAAACATATAAGAAAGACAATGAACTGAACTATCATTAGAAACATATTGGTTTGTTGACTGAAGCTTAGATCAGGACATACCAGTATGATGAATAAAAACAGTAATGCAAGCAAAGATAGGAGATGCACAGTAGTCAGCCTTGGCTTACAGGAAACTCACTTAAAGTATAATGAGTAGCACAGAAGAGAGGGTGAATAGAGTATGAAACTCTTTTGTTTTGTGAAATAGAGAGTACACAGATCAGTCTTTGTATCTATGTATGTGTGACTGTGTAACGAGTGCATACAATGTATATATAGTTTTTGAACATCAGTAAATAAGGTGCAGATCAAATCAGACACTAATTAAAGGAAATCATAATCAATTAAAGGAAATCAGTCAAAGTACTCCCTCTAATAAGGGAGTCAACTTTAAACGGTAAAGACAAGTGACCAAATAAGGAAAGAAATTCATGGCTGGCATGTAATACATAAGGAAATATTTCAAACTTCATACAAATATAGGGAAGGTACTTATCAATTAAGGAATGTCATGACAGCATAATTAGCTACGAGAATAAGGAAGGGAATGGGGGAAATCACAAGGAAATCCTCAAATGAGGTTCAAATTACAAGAAACTAGCATAAATTAAGGAAAGTATCTCGTGGCTGAAATACCATTGAGGAAAATAATATTAGCATACAGAGCAAGCAATTGGTCTAGGCTCTTAATTAGGAATCGATTAAACAGCAGGGTTAATCAAATAAGGAAAATGAATACTCATGGGTCAAAATCACTAGCGTATTACCTTAAGAGATTAGTGAAAGACATTAATCCTAGGGAATCAAGGATTCACATAAGGCCAGTATTAGTTAAAGGAGACATAACATGAATTAAACATACAATATTCAAGAACTCTGAAACCTTAGCAATATCAGTAGAGCAGAAATCATACAAAGCTAGGGATTCATGCATATTAAAAGGTAAACATGGAGGCAAGTAGAGTGAGTAAGAAAGTCAGAAACATATACGAACACCATAGGGTAAAATTTCAGAGAATCATAAAGCAAAAATATATTCAGAGACCCAAAGTTTAGGGCGAAAGATTAGGGTTTTCTTAACAAAACTCAGATAGAGAGAAAGACTTCAATAAAATCATTAAGCATAATATAAATCTTAAGAGAATACTGGGAAATCGTATGAAAACCATTTAAAAGACAGGGTTATGAAACCCTAGTTTGAAGACGAAAGATCGTTAAAAATAGGAAGGTTTTTTCAGAGAGAAAAAAAAGCATAGATCTAAGGCAGATCTAGAAGAAATCGAAAATATAGAAGGAGTTGGGTTTCATGGAACCCAGAGAAGTAAGAAAACCTTAAAGATGTTGCCGGCGTTAGCCGAAAAAATTATAGCTGTTACCCAGACGGCCGGAGATGGCAAGAAAGTGGCATGAGGGACCATGAGAGGTGAGTGAACTGCTCCAGGTTCCCCTGAGGACCTTAGGGTGTCATTAGAGCGGTGTAAGACGAACAAATAACTAAGAGATGATGGGATACCATGGTTTCCGGCGAGGGAACTAGCCGGAGAAGATGAACAAGCTTCATTGGATGAGGGAGGCAAGGGAAGGTTCTAGAGAGAACCAGAGAGACCTACAGAAGAATGGAGAGAGAATGAGAGATGGAAAATGAGGGGTCGGACGGGGGGGTTATTGGGTTTAATTATGGTAACAAATATCTGGGCCGTTGATCTAATTTTGATCAATGACTCAGATTGGCTTAGGGTTGCGCCGGGTATAGAATGGGTTTTGCGCTGGGTGGAGGATGTGTTAAAGGGTCTGGTGGGTTGGGTTTTATAAAAAATTAAATAGGTTAAGAGTGGCTAGATTTTAAATATAAAATGGCTAAAACGTTAAAAACCCAATTAAATTGAATAAATGATTAATAAAACAACTCATAATTACAAAAAAAATGAAATTGAGGTTAAATAAAATGAAATTAAGGTAGTTAACTAATATAAAAAAATAAAAAATGACTAATTATTGACTAAAAATAGTATAAAATGCACGATTGTGGTATAATTGCAAAATTGCTGTAATTATAGCTAAATAATGCAAAATCGGCTAATTTGTGAAATAATCAAATAAAAATAGGGTTAAAACAAGCTGTTGAGTTGGGAAACATTTTGAAATTTCTTATAACATAATTCATGAATAATTTTTGAATGCAAAAAAAATAATAACTAGATAGGAAAACGAATTGATAAAATCGTGAAAAAATTATGAGAAATACAATTCAATATGAAAAGTAATTTTGAAGGTAAAGTATAAGTTTGAAAATAATTTTGAGGAAAAAATGGGTATCAACAGTCTGCATTTAGAAATCATGCATAGGAATCCCGACATAACAATTCTGCCATTTGTATGTGCATATTCGATACCATGCTCTAGGATTCTGTTTGCATTTGTTTAAGATACATAGTTTAACTACTGATTCATGAAAAGGTATAAAACAATCTCATGTTGTGATGTTTTTCTTAATCAAACGGGTAACAACCTCAGCATTCTCAGATTTATATCACCTATAACAGCATACTTTTAGGTAAAATAACTTCTGAACTGTGTAATAACTCTGCTAACTCTGATTATGCACAGTGCCACACCTAGGCAAGACTTAGGTAATTAACCTTTATGAAACTGGAAAAACTGCTTGATTGTGTTTACTGTTTAAAAGACTCACATGTTTAAAATCAGCAAGCAAATTGATTAGGGCCCTGGTGTCGAGTTTATGAAACAAAGTTGCATATTTCTATGCATTGATATTCACGTAGATATCCTGCGTAGGATCTTTACTAATAAAACTGCCTCTTGTTTTGTGTTTGAGACATGTTGCTTATGTGCATTACATGTGGAGGTAAATCTGAGCCTCTTAACTGCTTTCCTTCACTTATTTGTTAAGTCCTATCTGTTCTTGCTTGTCTCCTGGAATTTTATCCTTTTGAAACCTTAGGGATTTGTCTAGAACTTCCTATATATAGAGGTCCTAAATTCCTCCAGGACCACAAGGAAGGGACGGGTAACATCACCCTTAGAGTTCGTTAAATAAACTCGCTTAATAACCGCTAAGGTGTGGGATAATGGGTAGATATGGTTATGATGACCGGTGCTCTAATGCCACATGTAGCCCCTTCCTGAGAAGTGACTACCGGGCATTGCATTGATGTGATTCTATAAGATAAACAACTTAGGACTCCCCTATCCTTTACATATGTATGCTTAGACTATGAATCCTTTAAAAACTTTTATCACATATGTATGCTTAGACTGTGAATATTTTCAAACTATTATTTGTTTACATGTGTATACTTTGACTGCCTATTTTCTACTTCTTTAATTCACAAAGTTTGTTTGGCCGAGAACCACAGTTGTGGACTTTGAGGGGTGCCTAACACCATCCCTTTGGAGTAATCTCAAGCCCTTGCCCAATCTCTGGTTATTCAATTTGTGACCCTTAATAGGTTCCCTAATGCACCTTAATTCGTTAGGTGGCCACTCTTCAAATCATTCACATCCCTTATCCTAAAAGGAAATGAGCTGTCTCAATAATCTCAAAAACCTTGACTGATCCGAAATGAGAGGAAAAAGGGGGCAACATGGCAACTCTGCTGGGGATTCTACGCTTTTACCATTTCAAACCGCTTTATGAATTTGTATCTTTACTTTGTTAATACATGCACCCTTTCCGTTTCCCCTTTTATATGCAATTAATTTTTTATTTCTTCCAAGTATTTATTTCTCCAAAAAAACAACACTGACATGTTTCTTTGTCTTCCTTTGTAATTGCTTTAAATTATAATTGTTGTATTTATCGCTTTCGTAACATGAAAATACATGACAACATGCTCTTATTAATTATTTATTGCTTTATAATCATGCTCAACATCATATTCCACCTGTGCCTATACAAATCTTATAGCAAGTCTTGATGAGTGGTTTCGCTCTTCCTATTTATATCACCCCTTAAATTCGAAGAGACTTATTTATAGTAAAACCAGTCGATCAGCGGTGCAGTCGATGGTTCCGTGCCTTCCCCCTTGAGTTGTCCACTCAAGGGTACCAGTCTAGACCCCGATAGAAACCTTACTCTGTTATACTTTGCATGCATCGTGGTCAAACCTAGCTGGGTTAATGTGTCGTCCGCACAATAACCCTTTAAGATAGCCTTACCCAAATTCCACCGGGGTTTTCATAATCCCAACAAACACAATCACGTTCTATGCATTTATTTGGAGAACTAAATTCATGTATGCTAATCATAAGTGTATAAATAGTTAAGTCTGGTAGGGGTAAGAGCCTCACTATTTTTGTCTTGCAAAAAATGAGGCACGAGGTCCCCAGATTTGGTACAGTCAGCAATATCCCTCCAATGCTCCTAAACAAGTGGGAAGACCTTTCCTCCAGTGATAAGAAACACGTCAAGAAGTACCTGGGCAATTTACCGTCTCTTCTAGACATCCAACCAAACAACATGTTTATTGAGGCCGCCATCTTATTTTGGGACAGTTAAAGAGCTGTATTCCGCTTTGGGAATATCGAAATGACACCACTTCTGGAAGAAATAAGAGGACTAGCTGGGTTAGTTTGGGAAACCCCTGGGTTGTTGGTACCTAAGAAGCGCACGGGCAAGGGTTTTCTGAAAATGATGGGGTTGAAAAAAAAAACGCTGAATTAGAGTGTTTGAAGCAATCATACATACCCTTCGAGTACCTATATATAAGATACGGTCAAATCAAATCATACCGTACCTATCATGATGAGTTTTACATCACATCTCTGGGTCATATCCATCGTAGGGTATTTGTTTTCATTGTTTTCTTTCTGGGATTGATCGTGTTTCCAACAAAGAGGGTCACGATTCACACTAGGTTAACCATGGTAACAAAGGCCTTGATGGAGGGGATCGATGGGCAAGCCTTCAGCATTGTCCCTATGATCATATCTGATATTTATCGAGCCATGGAACGTTTTAAGAGAGGAGCTAAGAATTTTGAGGGATGCAACATGTTGCTGCAACTATGTCTCTTAGAACATCTTCACAAGGGCCAGTACCATCAAGAATTCCCGCCAATGGCGTGGAACGACCACATTGCTTTCCATCACCCCAAGCGGATGACATATATTCCAGACAGATTTGCTCAGCCAGAGACTGCCAAAGAGTGGGTGGAGTTCTTTGATAGCCTAAATGAGGAGCAGGTACAATAGATGTTCGAGTGGTTCCCAACGAACGGGTTCATCATCAGGTCCAGGGATGCACCACACCTAGTGCTGATCGGGTTGAGAGGTATATATCCTTACGTTCCTTTATGAGTCATGAGGCAAGCAGGTAGAAAACAAGTTGTGACGAGGGTTGATAAGATGAGCCACTTCAGAGCTGACTTCCAGGATGACGACGTCCTCTATAATTGCGAAGCCCAACACATATGGAACTACAAAATCATAATGGAGAAGAATACTATTAAATCGGACAGGTACCATGCAGGATGTGCACCTTTATACACGGCGTGGTCGGAAGACGATTGTACGGGTTAGTGAGGCCAGAAATCAGCCAAGGCAACAGAATCATAGTCGAGAATGCCGAGGCTCAGGTCAAGTACAACTGGCTGCGCAAAAGAATCCATGACTTTGAGAACGAGCACCGGGAGATACATGAAACCAACATGAGGTTGATTGAAGAGTGGAAAGATATGGCTATCCGTTGCAACAAGAAGTTGCAATAATTGAGCGAGGCATAGTGTAGCTGGAAGAAAAAATCATAAAGGGGGTTGAGGACTTCCAGAAAGCCGAGGGCAATGAATGAGGAAACATGGCCATAACGTACCTGTTGTTGGGACTGCGTGAGCTAGGGAACTATTCGATGGGATCAAGGATATCGAATCTAGGGAAGGTCCTTATGGAACCAAATAGGCTAGATTTACCTTTTGCTTTTATCAATGTAATAAGGCCAACTGTCATTAGTGACTTTTTTTCCTGCTTATTATTTTAGTGTCGTTTTTGGATTTGTCTATTATACATTAATGAAATGAGACATTTTGGTATGTAAGATCTTAAAATCAACATGTCGCTAGGCCTACCTTGGTCACAACGAGGCTCCCAAATTTGGACTCACATTTACATTCCTGCAATATGTGTTTAAATACTGTAATCTTTTTTCATGATCCTCACTGACATAGCTACCTTTGTTTTTGTTTTGTTTTCCTTCTTTTGATTATTCCCCTCCCCAAATGTTGGTTCGTGCATTCTAGCATCATCGTCATACCATACAAGATCCAGGGGCCCTCCACATTCTCCTCCTCCTAGTCCACCTAAGGAAAAAGCAAAGGCAAAGGCAAAATGGAAGATTTGAGCAATATCATAAAGGAAAACACTTACAACCCCGTTCCACCTCAGAATAACCTAGAGAAACAGAATCCTCCCGAAAATCATGACCATACAACTCCACCAAAAAATCAAACTTTTCCACCACAATACCAACACAACACTTTCCACACTCCGAGAAACACTCCATTGATCATCCCTGAACAAAAAAACTCCACAAATGACCACCTCTATGCCTAGGCGCCAGGCTATCATAACAACCCCGTATACGTGGGGTCTCTACCTCACTCCATGCAGCCCATTTCCTACACACCTGAATCCAGTGAGAAGGATATGCTAATTAAGAACTTGGCCGAAGAACTCATGAAATTGACTAGCAGAGTTCAAGGTGTTGAAGTAAGCAACGGAGTTGAAGGATTGAACTATGAAGATCTCAGCATACAGCCCTATGTTGAACTACTCGAGGGTTACAAACCTCTTAAATTTTAGATTTCAGATGGTACAGGTGATCCTAGGGTCTATCTCAGGACCTATTGTGAATAATTGGTCGGGGTAGGGAGAGACGACTTGATTCGTATGAAGTTATTCATGAGGAGCCTCACAGGCGATGCTTTGTCTTGGTACATCAGCCAGGACCCTAAAAAGTGGTTCAATTGGGTGAATATGGTGTCAGATTTCATGGATAGGTTTAGGTTCAACACGAAAAATGCACCAGACGTGTTTTATATCCAAA
Source organism: Nicotiana paniculata (assembly GCA_005239505.1). Classification (NCBI taxonomy): domain Eukaryota; kingdom Viridiplantae; phylum Streptophyta; class Magnoliopsida; order Solanales; family Solanaceae; genus Nicotiana; species Nicotiana paniculata. The sequence continues at coordinate 10,804 of ML337775.1, forward strand.
AACTCAAGAAGAGGCCCACATAAAATTTTTGCGAGTATACCACTTGCTGGAGGTCTAAAGCAGCTAAGGTCAAGCCTGCACTAGATGAAGAACAAATGAACAAATTCTTTGTCCGGGCACAAGACCTGCAATATTACGAGAGGCTGATGGTGATCGAAAACCACAAATTCTCTAACATCATCAAGATAGGTGGGAGAATTGAAGAAGGGATAAAGAATGGAATGGTCACCAATTTTGAAGCATTACAATCCACGAACAAAGCTCTGCAGTCTGGCGGCATATCCAAAAAGAAAGATGTGGGAGCTGTAATGGTTGCACAGGGACCTAAATCCCCACTAACATATCAAACCTCTCCACTTACATATCAAAAACATCCACAAACGTATAAGCCATATCCCCCACCTACTTATCAACCCATATCTTCCGGATATTCCCAAATGTTGGTTCGTGCATTCTAGCATCATCGTCATACCATACAAGATCCAGGGGCCCTCCACATGCTCCTCCTCCTAGTCCACCTAAGGAAAAAGCAAAGGCAAAGGCAAAATGGAAGATTTGAGCAATATCATAAAGGAAAACACTTACAACCCCGTTCCACCTCAGAATAACCCAGAGAAACAGAATCCTCCCGAAAATCATGACCATACAACTCCACCAAAAAATCAAACTTTTCCACCACAATACCAACACAACACTTTCCACAATCCGAGAAACACTCCATTGATCGTCCCTGAACAAAAAAACTCCACAAATGACCACCTCTATGCCTAGGCGCCAGGCTATCATAACAACCCCGTATACGTGGGGTCTCTACCTCACTCCATGCAGCCCATTTCCTACACACCTGAATCCAGTGAGAAGGATATGCTAATTAAGAACTTGGCCGAAGAACTCATGAAATTGACTAGCAGAGTTCAAGGTGTTGAAGTAAGCAACGGAGTTGAAGGATTGAACTATGAAGATCTCAGCATACAGCCCTATGTTGAACTACTCGAGGGTTATAAACCTCTTAAGTTTTAGATTTCAGATGGTACAGGTGATCCCAGGGTCTATCTCAGGACCTATTGTGATTAATTGGTCGGGGTAGGGAGAGACGACTTGATTCGTATGAAGTTATTCATGAGGAGCCTCACAGGCGATGCTTTGTCTTGGTACATCAGCCAGGACCCTAAGAAGTGGTTCAATTGGGTGAATATGGTGTCAGATTTCATGGATAGGTTTAGGTTCAACACGAAAAATGCACCAGACGTGTTTTATATCCAAAAACTCAAGAAGAGGCCCACATAAAATTTTTGCGAGTATACCACTTGCTGGAGGTCTAAAGCAACTAAGGTCAAGCCTGCACTAGATGAATAACAAATGAACAAATTCTTTGTCCGGGCACAGGACCTGCAATATTACGAGAGGCTGATGGTGATCGAAAATCACAAATTCTCTAACATCATCAAGATAGGTGGGAGAATTGAAGAAGGGATAAAGAATGGAATGGTCACCAATTTTGAAGCATTACAATCCACGAACAAAGCTCTGCAGTCTGGCGGCATATCCAAAAAGAAAGATGTGGGAGTTGTAATGGTTGCACAGGGACCTAAATCCCCACTAACATATCAAACCTCTCCACTTACATATCAAAAACATCCACAAACGTATAAGCCATATCCCCCACCTACTTATCAACCCACATCTTCCGGATATTCCCAACCAGCTCCTGTTTATCATACATACAACTCTCAACCATCTCACTTCCAAGCACCCCATGCCCGCCAAAATTTCCCAAGACCTCGACCCAACTTCGACTGTAGACCACCCAAGAAATATACCTCCATTGACGAACCTATTGACCAGCTGTATGAAAGTCTTAAAGTTGCTAAATATGTCACCCATATCCCTGTTGTGACCCTTGAAAATCCATCATAGTGGGTCAATCCAAATAAAACTTGCGCATACCATTCCGGCTTGAAGGGACATACTATTGATGAATGTCATTCATTGAAGGATAAGATCTAATATGTTATTGATAATAAGATCATCCAAGCAAGGAAATATACTCCCAATGTCCACAAAAATCTGCTCCAAGACAATAGTGATGAAGGCATCAACATGATAGAGATAGAGGAAGAATGGGACCTAGAGGGGTCGACCGGGTTGATCAAATAAGGTGATGAACCAAGAAGTAAAGTCACACTTAATCCTATCATAGTCCAGATTCATCCGTCAGGAGATGTTGAGGTAGCTGCATCAGTCCCATTCGAGTTTGAAGCGGCACCACTCGCAGATGCACCTGTGCCGTTTGAGGTTGAAGTAATGCCACATTCCACTGTACTCGTCCCGTTTGAAGTAAGGGTAGCCATACCAATTACAGTGACAGTGTCAACCACGCCGAATTTCAACACTAATGTTGTACTTTGAGATTACGTAGCTGAAGCAAGAAGTAAATGTAAAACAAAGATAGAAGAAGCTATTGTTGCACAGGGGATGCACAGGACTGACAGGGTCTATACACTTTAACACTGGGCAGAGTCTAGCAAACAGGCTTCCAATCGACAACCCATTATTGAAATAGGTCCAGACGATCTTTGGAGTAAGGTGCAAGCCAAAGAATAATCAGTCATAGATCATCTAAACAAAACTCCAGCCCAGATAACCATTCTATCATTGCTGCAAAACTTGGAAACGCACATGAATGCTTTAATGAAAGTGTTGAATGAAGCATATGTGACCAATAACATCACCAATGGAGAAATGGCCAACATTGCAGAATGTGCATGAAAGTCATAAGATCACTTTCCACGAGGACAAGATGTTGCCTGAAGGGTTGTGTCACAACAAGGCACTGCAAATCATTGTGCAATGTGAGGATTATTTCATCACCAGGGTTCGAATCGACGGGGGATCAAGCCTCAACATCTACCCATTTACAACACTCAAGAGGTTGGGGAAGGGATTGTACGAGATAAGAGAAGGGTCCATGAATGTAAAGGCTTTTGATGGTTCTCAGAGGTCTACCATTGGTGAAATCAGTCTTTGTCTGCAAATGGGACCTACATGGTTTGAGGTTGAATTCCAAGTGCTAGATATATCTGCGTCCTACAACCTATTATTTGGACGGCCATGGATACATGCTGCTGGAGCTGTGGTATCAACATTGCATCAAGCAGTAAAATTCGAATTGAACCACCAGGAAGTAATCATCCATGGAGATGGAAGTAACCATATCTATAACCGCCAGACAATCCCGGTGGTTGAAGGTAGAAGAAAGCTGGGTGGAGAAACCTATCACCACTTCGAGCGGGTCAACGCAATAAACAAGGATAAGTGGTGGGATAGTAAGATCGAGAGCATATTGAACTGGAGCGGATACGAGCCTGGAAAAGGACTCGGCAAGAATCTTTAGGGGATTTCCAAACCAATACCGTTGAAGCGCCACAGAACCACCTTTGGCCTGGGATACAAGTACACTTGGCAAGAGTACAAAAACTGGTCGCCGCCATGGCGTGGTCCCTACTATCCATTAGAACAGCCTATACCACATCTGGAGCAGAATTTTCAGCAAGCTGACATCATATGGGTGTCAGAAGAAGAAGAAGAAGAAGCATTGGCAGCCTTGAAGAATCTATTCCTGGAGGATGGACATATGGATTGTTGTGTTATTCTCGAGGAAGACGAGGAGGAGGAGGGCATTTCCATCCAAGTCGTGAGCAAGGGCTCATTCCTCATGAATTGGACTGTCAGACAATCCAAGGCCCGACGAGTCCCTGGGTAGCAAGGCTGAACAAGCATTGTTTATTTTCATTTGCTAATGATTTCCTTTTTGCATTTCTATTTTTCAATTAAGATCTCCAATGTTCTAAAACATTCGTTTAATTTATCAAAAATCTATTTTATGTTATAATGAATCAATATTTATTATTATCGTTTTTCTCTTATTACTTTTATCTATACATCATTACTATTTCCTATCTTGATGAACAATTGACTGTGACATGCAATGAGACAACGCAACAAAAGGACAACAATTCAGAAGAAGAGGATGTCATACCCGATGAAATGGTTAGAGAAATTTAGGCTTTCGAGAACAGACCTAAGTCAAATCTAGACGAAACTGAGGTAGTCAACCTAGGAGATTCAGAGGCTGTCAAAGAAACTCACATCAACATCAATTTGTCAACGTCAGAGAAAAAAAATAATACACACAATTCTGGAAAGAGTATGAAGACAATATTCACATGGTCGTATGATGACATGACTGGTCTAAGTACGTCCATTGTGGCTCACAAATTTCCAACCAATCCAATGTGCCCGCTAGTAAAGCAGAAACATCGTGCCAAGGTCCTTCGGGTGGTTGAATGCCCAACATGGTTAGCCAACATCGTGCCAGTTCCCAAGAAAGATTGAAAGGTTAGGGTTTGTGTTGACTACCGGGATCTCAACCGGGCCAGTCCAAAAGATGATTTACCTCTCCCAAACTTACACATCTTGATTGAAAATTGTGCCAACCATGAACTTCAGTCATTCGTGGATTGTTCGCCGGTTACCATCATATTTGGATGGACGAGGAACACGCTGAGAAAACGACTTTCATCACGCCATGGGAAGTCTACTGTTATGAGACGATGTCGTTCGGCCTAAAGAATGATGGGTCCACTTAAATGAGGGCCATGACCACTATCTTCCATGACAGGGTACATAAAAAGATCAAGGTGTAAGTGGACGACATAATCATCAAGTCCAATAAAGCCACCGACCATATAACATATCTGAGGAAGTTCTTCAACAGATTGCGTAAATACAACCAGAAGTTGAACCCCGCCAAGCGTTCATTCGAAGTTCCCGTAGGAACGTTGCTTTGATTCATCGTCAGCCGCCGAGGAAAAGAACTGGATCCATCAAAGGTCAAGGCCATCTTCGAATTGCCATCACCAAGAAACAAGAAGGATGGAATGAGTTTTCTAGGATGCCTTAACTACATCAGCCGGTTCATAGCCTAGTCCACGGTCATATGTGAACCAATCTTCAAGATGTTAAAGAAGGATGCTGGAACCAAATGGACCGAGGATTGTCAAAAGGCCTTCGACAGAATTAAGGAGTACTTATCAACACCGCCAGTATTGGTACCGCTAGAGCCAGGGAGACTCTTGGTACTCTACCTCGCAGTACTAGATGGAGCTTTCGGCTGCGTTCTGGGGAAGCACGACGAGACAGGGAGAAAAGAGTAGGCAATATATTATCCGAATAAGAAGTTTACACCATACGAGGCACAATATTCTCTACTGGAACGTACCTGTTTTGCTCTAACCTGGGTAGTCCAGAAGTGGAGGCACCGCTTTTGTGCCTACACAACATACCTCATATTAAGGATAGATCCCTTGAAGTATATCTTTCAGAAGCCTATGCCCACTGGAAAACTAGCTAAGTGACAAATCTTGCTGATTGAGTTCGACATTGTCTATGTGACTCAGAAATCAGTCAAGGGACTGGCATTAGCATATCATCTTGCCGAGAACCCTGTAGACGGAGAATACGGACCCCTAAAATGTATTTTCCCGATGAAGAAGTGTTGTTCGTAGGAGAGGACATTGCAGAATCCTATGACGGTTGGAGAATGTTCCTCGATGGAGCAGCGAATTTTAAAGGAGTCAGCACTGGAGTTGTCCTAGTATCAGAAACCAATCAACATTACTGGTATCCGTCGAACTCAGATTCCCCTACACTAACAATATGGCGAGTATGAGTCCTACATCCTAGGTCTCAACATGGCCATTGACATGAATATTCAGGATCTTCTGGTAATTGGTGACTCAGATTTGCTAATACACCAAGTACAAGGAGAATGGGCTACCAAGAATTCCAAGATACTATCGTATCTACATGATGTGTAGGAATTGAGAAAGAGGTTCATGAAGATAGAATTTCGGCACGTCCACAGAATTTAGAATGATTTTGCCGATGCGCTGGCCACTCTATCATCCATGATACAGCACCCAGATAATAACTTCATTGACCATATTCAAGTAAAGGTCCATATCCAGCCGGCATATTGTGCCCATGTCAAAGAATAAGTGGACGGAAAATCATTGTTCCACGACATCAAGAAATACTTGACAAAGGGAGAGTATCCAGAGCATGCAAATCATACTCAAAAACACACGCTTCGGAGATTGTCCAACAGTTTATTTCACCGCGGAGGAACTCCATACAGAAGAACTCCTGATTTTGGATTACTGAGATGTGTCGATGCAAAGGAAGCCTCCAAACTACTAGAAGAAATATGTGATGGGACGTGCGGCCCACATATGAATGGTTATGTCTTACTAAACAAGATACTCAGAGCCGGTTATTTCTGGATGACGATGGAAACAGATTGTATCAAGTATATTTGAAAATGCTACCAATGTTAGGTACATGCAGATATGATAAAAGTACCCCCAAATGAGCTCAATGCAACAAGCTCACCATGGCCATTTGCTGCCTAGGGAATGCATGTCATTGAACTAATCGAGCCTACCACCTCAAATGGACACACTTTCATCCTAGTAGCTATCGATTATTTCACCAAATGGGTCGAAGCAGCATCTTACAAAGCGCTTACTAAGAAAGTCATGGCAGACTTTGTCCGTGATCGCATTATTTATTGGTTTGGAGTTCCACAATCAATAATCACCGACAACGGCTCCAATCTAAGCAGTAATCTGATGAAATCCATGTGCGAGACTTTCAAAATCAAGCACAACAATTCTACAGCCTATAGACCTCAAATGAACAGAGTTGTAAAAGACTCTAACAAGACCATCAGGAAGATATTGAGGAACATGATAGAGAAACAGATACAGTGGCACAAAAAGCTATCATTTTCCTTACTGGGATACCGCACCACAGTCCGTACATCAACTGGGGTAACTCCTTACTTGCTGGTTTATGGTACAGAAGCTGTTATTCCTACCTAAATGGAGATTTATTCCGTAAGAATCATACAAGAAGTTGAACTCAGCAATACATAATGGATATGGAGTCGTTTTGAGAAACTAGACCTCGTAGACGGGAAAAGAATGAATGCAGTATTTCATGGGAAACTTTACCAGAACAGGATGTCTAGCCTTCAAACAAAGAGTCAAGCCAAGACAATTCACACTGGGCCAGCTGGTGTTGAAAAAGATCCTTCCGCATCAAGATGAAGCCAAAGGGAAATTCTCTCCCAACTGGGAAGGTCCATATATGGTTCACCGAGTATTGACAGGGCGAGCTCTTATACTTGCAGAAATGGATGGAGAAGTCTGGCCAAAGCTAATCAATTTCTATGTAGTCAAGCGCTACTATGTGTAATTATTTATGCTTTTCGCAAATGATGTAAATTGAACTACGCCTGACCTGATTCCCATTTAAGAGGGGATACGTAGGAAGCCCTATGGGTTCGGTTACAATTCAATAAAAATCTTATTTGNAAGTTCAGCCAATCGCAGAATGCGCAACAGTCGGAAACGTCAACCCATCTAACTGGGGCAGAATTTTGAGGAGGACCCTCAAAATTTTGTAGCACGAGAGGTTGCAATGTCTTGAACCGTGTCATGGTCGTGGGTTCCTCTAAATTTCTTAAAATATATTTTTTACTATGTCTTTAAAAAATCATGCATGCTTGCTTTCAAAAAATAGCTCTGTTTAGCAAACCCTAACCTAATGATTTAAACAAGATCATCAGACCAAGACGAGCAAGTCAAGAAAAGCCAGCGGGGATACAAACCAACCTTCCCCATATACAGAACTCACAATATTTCTTTGGATGCAAGAACAAAGAATAACCACGCTTCGAAGTCACAATCCTCAAAAACAATTGCCATCACAGAAATTTGCTATCAGCACAAAGAATAAACATGCTTCGTAGTCGCAATTCTGACAACAATCGCAATGTCGAAATCTGCCGCCAACTAAGAAATCCTGCTACCATTTGCTATCTATTCATATGCATAAGGCTAAGCTCTGTTCGTTTTGCATGAGTTTAAGCTATACCTCCACATCTTGCATGAGGTTAAGCTCTACCTCCACATTTTCATAAAGCTAATCTCTGCCTTCATCTGCATAAGGCTAATATCTGCCTTCATCTGCATAAACCTAATCTCTGCCTTCATCTGCATAAGGCTAATCTCTGCCTTCATCTGCATAAGGCTAATCAGTACCTTCCACTTGCATAAGCCTAATCTCTTCCTTCCATTGCATAAGGCTAATATCAGCCTTTATCTTGCATAAGGCTAAACGCTGCCTTCCCCCCGCATGAGACTAAGTTCTGTCTCCATTTTGCATGAGGCTAATCTCTGCCTCCCACTCCATAATGCTAATCTCTGCCTTCCTCCGCATAGTGATAAGCTCTGCCTCCATCTGCATAAGGCTAATCTCTGCCTTCATTTGCATGAGACTAAGCTCTATTTTCCTCCAATTTACTTTTCACCGAGACTAAGCGCTGTCTATCAAGCATTATCTACTTTTCTCCTCTTTCGGGCTAAGCTCGGCCCTCCATTTACCAAGACTAAGCCTTGTCTTGTGGACATCATATTATTGCATTTCATGGGCTGAAATATCTCCAACCTGTCCAAAGGCACCATAGTCTAATGGTATCATCCTCATAGCCGGAAGACACCATGTCATGGCCTACGGATCTCTATCAATTTTGCATATCATTATTCAAAGGCGTCATAGATCGGAGGCACAATCTCCGTGGCCCGAGAACATCATTTCATGGCCTTTGAATCTCTTATCAAACAATTCATGGCCCAGGACGTCATGGTCTTAGAACGTCATCCCTAACCGTCTGAAGACAACTTTCATAGTCCAAAGGGAACCTGGATCATTTTTAATTTTATGCACAATATATGCTTGTAGTATTCTTATTTGCAGGTAACTCAGCGAACAAGGGCTATCCAAGAAGGAGCGATACCGCTCCAGTTTCCCCAACTACATCAAACCTGATCCCCCTCGCAAACCGTTTATTCGCCCATCCCTAGATATTGCGTCCGTTCTTGCAATGACTTCACCGGTATGTTTCGCCGATGAATCCAGAACTACATACTGACTGATTCCTGTAAAACCAGGGATATGTAGGTAGCTCAGAAGCCACGATGCGGCCTAAACCTCGCTAACCATTTCGCTCGGTCAAAATTGGCAATCATATCTTTACCTGACAACTCTTTTATCCTTTCCGGGCAAAGAGGGGCAGTTGTTGATACCCAATATTTCCCAAAATATTTTAAATATGCATATATATCTTAAAAATCATACATTAATAGAAATTGGTATTTTTCCATAACTTTTCCACATTTTTTATTAATTTTTCCAGCATTTTATTTCAAATAAATAATTACAAAACTGCATCACAAATGATTTCAAGAACATTTCTTGATTTAATTTATTGTTCATGGTCCTATTAAGACCGAATCATCCCACAAAGCCTATTTGGTACCTTTTGGCTATAATTGCAATAACTTTGCAATTATAGCCTATATCTATAATTTTCGTATCATTTTTACCAGAAATTACTACTTTATATTTTTAAATACCAAATAACCATTTTTAAATTATCTCCATGCAAAGAAATCATTTTTATAATTAGTAATTATGTTATAAATTATTTTGACTAATTTAATTCGGGTATTTAACAAATGGCCTATTTCTATTTCAATTATAGCCTAAATTAAAGCAGCCCAAACACATAATTACACTAGCCCAATAAACCAGGCCCAATTCCTAAATCCTACCTGACCCAATCCGCCTAAATCCTAGTCGATGACCATTTTTTATTAGCAGTCTAGGTTTAAACTTACCATAATTTACCTAACAACCTACCCCTCCACCCCTCCCAAACCCCTCATTCTCTCGTCCTCTCCACCGTCACACTCCACCTGTCTCTCTAAAACTCCCTCTGCCCTAACCCTAATCACATTCGTCGTCACTTGCTCACCATTAAGAATGGTGGCTCACCACAATCCCCAACCTCAATGGCTCCCGTATGACCGGGATCCCCGTCGTCCGTGAGGTCCTCAAGGGACCAGTGTCCAGTCCGCTCACCCCATGGCCTATTCTCACCGTCCTCAGGCCACCATGGCTCAATTGAGTAAGAACGTCCTATTTTCTTGTTAGACCTACGGTTTCTAAGCTGGTCTCTCTCTATCTATGGGTAATTTCTCTCAAAACCCTAACTTCTTCTCTTAGCTCTTTAGACCTGTAACAGATTTAAGAATATTTGAGTTGTTTTACCTGTTTTCTATTAAAACCTTTCTGATTTTCGAAGACTAGGGTTTCTGAAACCTTTTCTTAAACACGATTCTCTCTGATTTTTAAGTTTTATTCCTTGATTCTTATGAGTTTAATCGATTTTGTTATATTTCATCTTAACCCTATTAGTTATGTTAAAAACCCATAATTTTGGCTTTAGTCATGGATTCTGAGTTCGTCTTTAATGTTTGTTCATTCGATTTGTCTGTATGTTTGATTCTCGTGAATATGCTTTCATTAATTAGAGTATTTTATGATTGTCACCCTAGTAATATCTTATTGGGGTTTATGATTATGTTCTTTCTGTTTATACTTCGTTTATGGGTTTATTCATGGAAGTCTATAAAATTTCCCTTAAAATTAGTACTATTTTTTATTATTGAATCCTTGATTTACTGTGTTGATACTCCTTACTGATTTCCGGCTACTTTTTCCAATTTTTTACAACCTTTAAATTATTTTTACCTATTATATGATTGACTGCATTATTAATTGATTCTTACTGTTATTTCCCTAATTAGAACTTTATGTATCTACTCCTAATTACTTATTCTTTACCTATGTCTTGTCTAAATTCTTTCCTTATTTCTTACTTGATCTCTATCGTTTGAAATGACTCCCTTAATTAAGGGAACACTTGGGCTGATTTTACTTTACTTGATTTTGAGTTCTTCAATTACTAAACAAATTTATTCTTGCCTTATTTACCTAGCCTTAAAACTTCTATATATATGCTCTCTTATACTCTCATTAGACAGTCTTCTACACACGAACACATTAGTTCACAAACTCTCTCTTACACTCAAAGCTTTTTTTGTTCTCTCTCTCTCTCTCTCTTGTTACTTGCTACTATAACTGAAACAAGCTGGCTGTAAGCGAAGGCTAGTTATTGCACTCTACTTCTTTTTACTTTGTGTCTATTCTCCTTAACTGGTATGTCCTGATTTAAAAACAAGCTCCAAACTCTATGTGCTTCTTTACTGCTAATTTTACTAATTGTTAGTCCATGCCTCATGTTCTTAGATTTTCAATATGTTGTTATCATGTTTACATCCCTGGTTTCACTTAGTATGAAAGAGTTCTATCATGTGCAACTCATGAACAACCTGTCTAAATGACTTGCTTATTGCTTTCTTTAGTATGTCTCAAAGTGGTTTTCCTCCACTTATGTATGTATGAATGATTTACTGTTTACTACCAGTTTCAGTTAATGAACCTATCTTTATAAAATAAATTATTTGTTACCTTAAAGTAGTGGCGATTCCCTGCTCACTTACATTTAGTACTTCTATGTCTTCTACTATTTGTTCTGAAATTCTTATCCCATACTATGTTTGTATTATTATCTTCCCCCTAAATCCCATGAACTCCTAAAAGACTTCTGTGCTTCTGGCTGTTATGGGCTTCATTATGTGTGTTGTATCTTTCCCCGGCTCCCATTACCCCTGCATGAAGGACTGTTCGTGAAATTGTCTGCTTTGGGTTACTTTGTTGTTTGTTTGATCCTTCAAATGTTTCACTGTTCTTGTTTAAACTATTTTCTACACAACTCCTATACTTTCATAAAAACTTCTTCACTTAAATGAGTCCTTTTAAATATAGTTTTAATATCAAAACCCTTTTCGAAACCATGTCAAGCACTCTCACACTACTCTTAAGTCCCTAAGTTCTACCCCTCCAGTGTGTGACTGCCTTGGGATCCTTGTGAGATCCCTCTGAACTATGACACACTGGGGCTGGCCCTTCCACACTTCACTTACTCAGTTCTTGTTATGAAAATCTGGATGTGAGCACTGCCCGGGATCCTTGAGGTCCTTAGGGAACTCTGACACACCCAGACATGAGAATGGCTATGAAACTTTTGGCATTTGAGGTTATGGAAAGTTTGGTATCTTCAGGGTAAATTTGGGCCTGTTTCGGGCGCCCTATAGTTTAACTTCTTCCTTTTTTATATCTATTTATGTAATTTATTCAGTTGTTGGTCTGTAATAATTATTGTAAACAAATATTGGAGATGGATAGTGAAATAGGGAGGGTAGCTATATAGTTCTATGAATGTCATTGGGTAGAAAGCATGTCTTAAGCTTTACATCCTTTACATCTGTATTAGAATCCATGTTTATGATCAATATGTTCATCCAAATCATGCCAAACATGCACTAAATATCATGTCACTAGGATTTCATGTCTTCTGTTTCAGCATCTCATCCATGTTTTACACTTATCCCTTAGAGATCCTTCTATTAGGACAATAAACAACGTTAATATAAAAGCTGTTACTATTATGCATTCCAAAATCATGCTTTAACTATTCTATTACTCTTGTCTGAATTTAGAAATCATGCCTAGTAATCCCGTCCTAACAATTCTTCCATTTGTATGTGCATATAAGTTACCATGCTCTAGGATTTTGTTTGCATTTGTTTAAGATACCTAGTTTAACTACTGATTCATGAAAAGGTATAAAACAATCGCACATTGTGATGTTTTCTGAATAAAACGGTAACAATCTCAGCATTCTAAGATTCATATCACCTAGAACAACATGCTTTTTGCTAAAACAACTTCTGAACTATGTAATAACTCTGGTAACTCCGATTATGCACAGTCCCACACCTACGTAAGCCTTAGGTAATTAACCTTTATGAAACTAGAAAAACTACTTGATTTTTTTACTGCTTAAAAGACTCATAGGTTTTAAATCAGTAGGCAAATTTATTAGGGCATTGTTGTCGAGTTTATGAAGTAATATATTCATATATATATATATATGAATCTGGGATTTTGTTTGCATTTGTTTAAGATACATATTTTAACTACTGATTCATGAAAAGGTATAAAACAATAGCACATTGTGATGTTTTCTGAATAAAACGGTAACAATCTCAGCATTCTCAGATTCATATCACCTAGAACAGCATGCTTTTAGCTAAAAACAACTTCTGAACTGTGTAATAAATCTGGTAAATCCGATTATGAAACTAGAAAAACTGCTTGATTTTTTTACTGCTTAAAAGACTCACAGGTATAAAATCAGTAGGCAAATTTATTAGGGCTTTGTTGTCGAGTTTATGAAATAAAGTTGCATATTTCTATTCATTGATATTGACCTAGATATCCTGCTTAGGATCCTTTCTAATAAAACTTCCTCTTGTTTTGTGTTTGAGATGTGCTGCATTTGCGCATTACATGTGGATGTAAATTTGAGCCTCTTAACTGCTTTCCTTCACTTATTTGTTAAGTTTTATTTGTTCTTGCATGTCGGCTAGAATTTTATCCTTTTGAAACTTTAGGGGTTTCTCTAGAACTGCCTATATCTAGAGGTCCTAAATTACACCAGGACCACAAGGAAGGGACGGGTAACAACATGCTTAAAGTTCATTGAATAGACTCGCTTAATAACCGCTAAGGTGTGGGCTAATGGGTAGATTTGTATATGATGACCGGTGCACTAATGACACGTGTAGTCCCTCACTGAGGAGTGATTATCGGGCATTGCGTTGATGTGATCCTATAGCATAAACAACTTAGGACTCCCCTATCCTTTATATATATATGCTTAGACTGTGAATCCTTTAAAAACTTTTATCACAAATGTGTATTTAGATTGTGAATCTTTTTAAACTATTATTTGTTTACAAGTGTATACTTTGACTGCCTATTTGCTACTTGTTTAATTCACAAAGTTCGTTTGGCCGAGAACCACAGTTGTGGACATTGAGGGGTGCCTAACACCTCCCCCTTGGAGTAATCTCAAGCCCTTACCCAATCTCCAGTTATTAAATTTGTGACCTTAATAGGTTCCCTAGCGCACGTTAATTCGTTAGGTGGAGACTCTTCAAATTCTTCACATCCCTTATCCTAAAAGGAAATGAGTTGTCCCAATAATGTCAAAAACCATGACTGATATGAAAGGAGAGGACAAGGGGGCGCGACACAAGGCTTTTCACATCTTAGTCTCACAGCGAAGCAACTCGCACTTAAGTTTGTCAAAAGCCTATGAAAAATAAACTTCAATTGAGAAGAACAAAGTTACAAAGCTGAAAAACCAAAGAGTTATCGAAGCCTACCGAAAAATAGAACCGCTGAGCCTCCTTGAAATCCGAGCGAGCATCTCCTGGTCTGGCCTCTACGGCCCCAGTTGAACCATCCCGAGAGGGGACATGATAATTCGGGACTACGCTCCCTTCAGGCATCCCTTGACCTCGAACACCCCTCGAAGTACCTTCGAGGGAAGAAGAAGATGGCGGCAAAGGAGGAACCACTCTCCCGAGGCTAGAAACCTCGGGTACTACAGGCTCATCTGTCTCTAGATATTTCTTGATCTGAGTCATCGATGTGTGGTCGATCCCTTCTGTTGCACCAATGTCCGCACAACGGTCGATGGATACATGATCTACCTCAATAGTTGCATCCACTTTACGCCTCCGGGAAGGCCTTACCTCACTATGAATCTCCTCGCCCAACAAAGATTCCTTCTGTTTATTATCATTCTTCGGCCCCGAAGCCGATGATCCTTCCTCCTCTCCAAGAGGGCACGACCTCATCTCGAAAAATTCTCCAATGCCTGCAGTAAAGAAGTTAGGAAGCACAAAGGGTAATGTTCCTTAAGAAAGGAATCATACGGCTCCTACCATGATGATTTGCCTCCCATCTACCCTTCTACAGGTCTCGCCACTTAATTTCATCATAAGTCAAGCAAGCTGCTAGTTCCCGAGTCCACTCCGCCTTATCCGAGACCTCATGTGCCAGCCACGAGATTGCTACAGAAAATGAAAGAAAAACATATGTACGCTGTCTGACTCTAATAAAAGCGAAAAATGATAAGCACAACATATCTCTTATGTGTGAAATTCCATTTCTCTTGAAATGGCAGGAACTCAGTAAGGATAATATCAACAATCTGCACTCGGACAAATCAACTAACCCACCCTCGGTCTCCATCTTCTTCATCACTGGAAACAAAGGGCCGGGTGGATCGACGTCGTAGAGTAATCATGCCTCGATAATGCAAGGTCCGGTACAATCTGATGAGATGGCTAAGGGTGAACTCGAGCCCGGCTTTCTCCACGAAGAATCTTATCATCAACACTATCCTCCAAAATGATGGGTGGGCCTGAGCGAAGGTGACCCGATATCTTCGATAGAATTCTATCACAACTCTATCGAGAAGTCCCAACGTAAAGGGGTACGTGTCTACATTCAAAAAACCCTCAACATGGGCCATGATATCCTCTTCCAGGGAAGGTACCTACAGTACCACCTCTTCTCTCTATCTACAGTCTCTCCTCAGTGCTCCGAGGTGTTTTTCTCCTATTGATGGGATGAACCTCGATGCATGCTCCTGATGGCCCTAAACATTAAGAGGTGTCTCTAGCGCAAAGGCCCTCCTAGAGGCAAAGAAGCTCGAGGTTAGCTCACCAGGCGCCGGCGGTGTACCACAGATCGGGCAGGAAGCAAACACAGAACCCTCCTCTTCTTGGTGAACAAACTTGGGCATGGCAACCATAACTATGGTGAAACAAGAAAAAAAAGATGAAATCTTAGGTGAAAGCTTCGAATTAAAATGGTGGAAGAGTTGATGCAAGGATGAAAAAGTCTATAAAAAGATAATTGCTCAAAGTAGGAAAACCCTCAAATGAGAGGAAAGCAAATACATATATAGAACAAGCGATGACTGTTCATCTACTTTGAAGGCCAATTAATTCTGACCAAGTTATTATAACTTTTGGGTAATTGTACCGGCGGGACCACCTCGGTCACTTCACGGTCATGTCATATGAATGACGCTGCCATACAACATTCGAGGGATCGAGATCCCTATATCAACCTAGCCTCATCTCGAGGATCTCTGTTACTCAAAGTAAGGGAAGAGTTTGAAGATATAAAACAAAGAAATATTTGCATTCCCAAAAATATATTTACAAAGATATTTTACAAAGCTCCCCCGAGGAGCCCATATAAAAAAAAGAGAAGGAAAAAATAGCAAAGTCTACTCTTCACCCTCACTACTGTCTGAGTCGCTTCCAGAGCCCTCGTCTGAACAAGTTGAAAATGCTGATTCTTTCTCTAAGGTCTTGGCTTTATTAATCTCAACAGAGAGATCAGCACATTTGGCACTCTCTTCCTCGAAGGCTTTCCTCCTAGCTTGCAAGAGAGCGTGAGTAACGGCTCGAGCCAGTTTTAGCTCGGCCTTTTCGGATATCTCCCTAGCCTGATAATTAGCGGCAATGATATCCCTTTTATACGAGCCTACATATTCATCAGCCTCAGACTTGGCTGTAGATAATGTAGTAGCCTCCTCCTAAGCACTTCCAAGAATGCCCCGGGTCGAGGCTAACTCTCCCTGATGAATTTCTATCTCCATGGCCACGATATCATTATACTGCTTCAGCTCGAAGGTCTCAACTTCCTTTTCTTCGACATCCTCCTGAAGTTGCCTCGCCAGGGCATTCTTTTGCTCAATCTGCAAAGACGAATCAAGATAGTGAGCATCAAGTTATGAGAATAAAAAGATGAACTCATGAGTGTCATGTTACCTGCTCGGCAAAGCTGGTCCGTTCCTTGTGCACTCCCTTCAGACTTGCCCGAAGCTCATTCAACTCTTCTTCCTTTCGGGCAGAAGAAGTCTTTGACTCATTCAGCTCCGAGGTGAGAATCTCAAACTCCTCCTCACGGCAATGCAGCTCTTCTTGCATCTTAGAGAATGCTTGGTCATACAACTTCTTGACATGCAGCAAAGTAGAGATATTAGAAAACCAAGGGTAAATATTTGAAGAACAAATGGTATGCCAAGAATATCACTTACTTTTGAAGCCTCTCATCCTCCTCGAGAGCAACGGGGGCATCGAGATCTATGTCCTCCTCGACACAGATAAAGTAGTCCCTAAATTTATCATCCTCTCACTGAGAGGTCCCCATATCGACAGCACCCCTGTTCTGGGATACCTTATTTCCCCTGGAGAAGATGATGAGCCCGATTGAAAGCTATATGCGGTATCAACCTCCATCGGGTCTTCTTCTCGTGCCCGAAAAACATCAGATTAAGGCCCTTCGAACTCATCGACACGGACTATACCTTGTCCAGTGAGTGGCTCAGGGACTACGCCCGCACCCTCCTCGAGGACTCCTCAGCGTGAGATGGGTCCTCATCGGCCATCTCCGGCTCGACAGTCTTTTGCTCAGCATTACTTGAATCGTCAGCGCTTTGTCTTACCCTTTGTACCAAAGGGCGATCATCATCATAATCTTCGTCTTCGGTACAAAGAATTGCTGCAGCAGTCGAAGTCAAGACCGTGGCATCGGTCTTAGGCTTGTGGGGCTTAGGTTTCTTTGAATTTGGACACTCGGTCGACGTCTCCTTCTTCCTCTTCTTACCCTTGCCGGGTTTGAGGCCTCTTCTTCTCCAGGAGCAGGCGGTCACATCAAAACGACATCCATGAGGCCTACATAAGCACAAGATATCAGCATTCTGCCATACAGATTACTACGTCTTCTCCAATTCGCGCCAAACGCGCTTGCCAAATGGAAGAGTGGAGTCTAAGCGTTTGATTCATCCCAGAAGGTCCTGGACTGCACTGGGGAACCAAACAGTTGTTGAACAATCGGTGGAAAGTCAATCAAAAAGAAAACGAGAGAGTTGATAAAACATGCTCAATGTGGGAATACTTACGCTTCATGTTCCATTCCTCCGGGAATTGCATCCTATTCGCGGGGATGATAACCGAGGTTCTGACTCTAACAAACTAGCTCATCCATCCCCGGTCTTTGTCCTCGTCGATGCAAGCAAAGAATGCCTTGCCAGATCGACGGTGAAGCATGATTAAACCCTTTCGATAGAGACGAGGGCTATACAACCGAACTAGGCGGTCGAGGGTGAAAGTCATTCCCTCGACCATGTTGGAGAAGTATCGAATCATATATACAATCCTCCAGAAAGAGGGTTAAATTAGACCGAGTGTCACTTGGTACTGGCAACAGAAGTCGAGAATCACCGGACCTATAGGTGGAGAAGAAGAATTTACGGGGCCTAGAGTGAATAGGCATGTATATACGCTAAGCAAGCCAGCTTTGTGTGTTAACATGCTTTCGTCAACTTTGGGGATTTCTACTTGCACCACCTCCCATAGCGGTAGTCTATATTTACCCTCTTCATCTCGTTCACTAAACTGATGTACCGAGACATGGGCTCGCATCGACCCGTGTAGAAGGAGGTTTCTCGATGGTAAAATCGGAGATAGTGTCAAAAGGGCTAGGAATACACTGCTTGATACTAGGAGGTACTTTTGATTTGTCCTTAGACGAGCGTGATGACGAAGTGGTTCCCTCTTTTTGAGGTACCTTTCTAGAGGTTTTTTGCCGTGACTATAACTAATTTTCAAAGAAAGAAGATGAAGAAGCAAGCACAAAAAGTAGATGAATGCAGAAAATTGTGAACTAAGTTCTGAAGACTTGAAGATGTTGTAAAAGTGTGAATGGAAAAAAATTTAAGTATTCATAGAAGTCGTTTGGGAAATGTTTCAAAAGTGGAAAGGTCGAACCGATAACGGTTCATGGGCCTCTCAAGAATTATGCTGACAGCGACCTTTGCGCATCCTTTATGTCACGTCATTTAATTCTCTGATGAGGCTGACGTTATGATGAGGATATCGCAAAAGGCAAGAATTCAAGACTATTTCTTATAATTTCATTCTAAGAAACGCGGGGACTATCTGTCTACGGCTAAAATCGGAGAGTCCGATTTTCTGATCTTTATGGCATCCCATAGCCTTCTTCAGAAGGCTCGAGGCACAGCTCGAGGTTCGACCCCGAGGAATCATAACGAGGATTCCCTACGTTTGACCTCGGGGTGGTGTTAATTAGTGACCATCTTGGACATGCGGGAAATTCCCAAAAGGCACGTGGTTAGAGCCGACCAGGTCTACAAGAATAGTACAAGTCCGTACTATCATATTAAATAGTGGTACCAGTAACATATCATTGTAATAATTGCACATGTAATATTTTAGGACCCCCCCCCCCCCCCTCCTATATAAAGGGGACCCTTGTCATTTTGTAACATACATGATATTCAATACAAGAACAAGAACATTCTCTACCCTCTAACTCAAACATACTCTATTACCGCTCCATTGATTTATTGCTTACATTTATTGTGTTTCATTGATTTTTCTTTATTTATTACTCATCATTGATCATAAAAGTCCACTTTCGAGGCCCTCTTAGTTGTTATTCATTTACCGATAGCATCCTATTAGGAAACCTAGCTCGACCTCAGGCCCTGTCTAGGCCAGCTCGAGACCCCGATTCATAGTTGTTCAGTTTGCATAACATATTGTCCTTAAGCTTTTATCTCACTTTCCTAACTCACACTTAGCATGTATTGCTTAACAACCAGCATTAAAACAAATCACGTATTTTTAGAACCACAAAATCATATTTAATTGTAATTACCTTTTTCAAGGTAACTACATATTTTTTGAAATAGACATATATACTTTCAAAATAGTACATATGCATAATCATGTGATCCATACACTCATACAAGGATTTTTTTCTAATTTTCTACAATTTTAAATCAATTTATTCCCATATTTTATTAAATAAATAATCATTAATTTCATCACAAATTATTTTATGATGATTTAATCATCTAAACATATCATTTACACCCATATAAGATTTTAAATATTTGCAGTGCATTTATTATAATTACATTTGTAGTTTTAAGTCTAAAATTGCACATTTTGCGATGATAGCCCATATATGATTATAATTAGTTTATCTATGCAAAAGTAACTTTTTATATTCTATTATGTTAAATAATTATAATTTATCCTTTTTATGCACAAATAATATTTTTACTATTTTATTTATCATATTTTACGAATTATTTATTAATTAAAACGGTTATTTAACTAATAGCCTATTTTCGGACTCAGCTACCCAGCCCAACACCAAAAATGCCTAACCCAATAACCTCAACCCAAACTAATGCCCCAATTACTCCCACCCGGTCGCGACCCATTTACCGACCCGCCCCACTCGCCTTCTTTAATCCTAGTCGTTGATCTCCCAAGTTCAACGGCTCTCGTTTAATCTACCTATTTAAACCTAACTCCAAACCCTAATCCCCCAATTAACTCTGACCCGCCGTGACTAAATCCTCTCTACTCTACCCCCCTTATGAAGAACCCTAACCCTAGCTGTTACACCCCAAACCCCTCTCGTAATCCCTCTTCTAGTGGGATTCCCTTCCTATTTACTTACCATATCTGTACATTTTTGCTACTGGTTGATTATTTATGGTATTACATAGTACTTGCCTAAACATGGCAAGTACTACTACTCCGATTATGTCCAATTGACTCCTATTTCTTGAATCTGGACGATATTCCGTCTTCACACGTTTATTCTACCGTGTGAGTCTGATTTTGTCTTTATATTTGATGATTCTTATTTACCCTAAAACTAGGGTTTACATATTTTCTTCAAATCGAACCAAAATTAGTTTGAGTCTTTGATTTTGGGTGTTTTCTTGTCTATGTTCATCATATTATGTGTGAGTTTGACTTCCCTTGTTTAGATTCTGCCGATTTCTTTTCACTTGCCTCAAGAGTTATAATTTTCAAATCTTGTTTGACTCACTGATTTTGGTGCTATTTTTGTCTCTATTCACTTTGTGTGTGAATATTCAGTCAATAATTTTGTTTTCCTAAAATTAGGGTTTGCTTATTTCCGTTCCCCTAAATCCGATTTTATTTGATTCTGCATGATTGATACTGCCTTATTTGTGTTTGATTTACACTTTACCTTATTTATTTGCTCGATCTTTGTCAGTATATAAAACCCTCCCCTTTCTCCTTTAGGACGGACCTGGAATCACTATAATCTCACTAAAAACTTAAGATTTGGCTCTGTGTTTTCTTTGCTATCTCGTTTTATCATTAGTTCTTTGCCAGCTGAAAGCCAAAGTCAAAAATTCTGGGTTCTCGACTATTGTGGTGTTATTCTTGCTTTTCTCGCTTAGTTGGTGAGTTACTGTACCTTTACCATTTTATTCTTATGCATCTGTGACTTGTGTCTATTATCTAGTGCGCTTAAGTTTTTTTTTTTTAGCATGATTCTGCTAGTTTCACGTTTGCATGTGTCTCTTTGGTTCTCTAATTAATGTTGTTAGTTCCGAGGTTTTTCATACTTGGTTTGAACAATATGAATCCTCTTATGTGTTTATCTTAATACCTTCTCAATTACCTCCTGTATACAGCTTTGTTAATTATGCACTTGCCTTGACTTTTTTCTTAAGTAATGTCTTATGTTAACACTAGAATACCTATAAGTTCACATGTTCTGAATCTTTGCTATGTTTGCCTTGATCTGTTCGAATTAGTGGTAAGGATTTTCTCTTACTTATGTTCCTCGATAATGTGTCTTTTAGCATGTCTCTATTTCATTTTGTTCCATACTCTTTCAAGTGATTGCATGACTCTAGGGCACTTATCAAATTTATGTTTTCCTACAATGTCTAAATATTGTTTGTTTCCTGATACGAGTAAACATGGATTGTCCTTAATACTTGCTTGACCCTTAGCATAATTAGACCTTTCAGGCTTTAACTTGTTAAGTATTATGCATTTGTGAATGAAGAACTTTGTAAATATTGCCAACTTGTTTTCCTAACTCTTTCACCATAATTCTGCCTATGTCCCTATATCTTGCTGAACTTTTTGATCAATTGCTCTATGTATTTTTGAATTCTGCTATGTTTGCTTCCTAAAATCTAGTATGTCTTTCCAAATTTTGTCTATGACTCATTGCCTACTCTTTTATGTGTTGCATATGCTATCCTGAATCCCCATCCTTAGGCCATTTAGGTTCACTCATTTACCTCCACAGTGTGACCACTTCTCGAAGTCCATGTGAGACCCTTGTTAACTATGACACATTGGGGTTTGGTTTCTAATCTCCCTTGAACTATTTCTGATCATTTTCTCTAGTGTGAGTACTTCCCTGGGTTGTTGAAGCTCTTGGGAACTCTAACACACTAGAGATTTGGGTTATGTGTGCTTTGGGTGAATCATTCACCACTGGTCATTGTGTATCTATGAATATGAGCCTTGGAGTTGTTATGGGTTGAAGGCCTGGGTTGTCCGGGTGTATTTGGGCCTATTGTAGGTTCTCTATAGTTTTACTTATCTTTTGAAATTCATTAATTAACTTTGGTCTGTAATAATTTTGTAATAACAATTCTGGGGTATTTTGTAAAATTGGGAAGAGATCCTTATTTTCATTCTCAATGTTGGGCAGCAATCCTACCTATAGGTTCTCTACTATACGGATGGCCCTGCCTATAAGTTTCATATTATGTTGTTGAAATCATATGTTAGAAATCCTGCCTATAGGTGTCATATTGTGTTTAAATGCTAGAAATCCTGCCTATAGGACTAATGCTACGATATGTTAGAAATCATGCTTTTAGGTGTATCAATTTTTCCAATAATTACGTGTACAAATTCTTGCATGTATATTGTTTTAATTATAGAAGTCATTCCTATGGGATTTAAACTCAGTTGAACTGTAGAAAGCATACCTATAAGGTTTAAAATAAGTTTTAAATATAGAAATCATGCATGAAGGGTTAAAACTAGTTTCAATTATCGTTCCACTCGTCTCTTTAAGAATATGAAATATTGTGCTAATTATCACCACTAGAAACCATGCCTATAGGATTCGATTAACTAATTTTGAATATGCTTGCCGGCAATCACCTAGACAACCTGCATATAGGATTAAAAAAATAATTCTGGATATATTCTTGTGACTTGCTATTATTTACAACCGTATAAAACACCCAGATACTACACTATGCTAAAAACAGTAGGCAAATAAATAGGTTCTAATACCCGTGTTAAGAAACTTATTTCATGTATAAATGTATGTTCAACGCCACATAGACATCTTGCCTATAGGACTCTGCAATAAATAAAACCTACGAATAAGTTTGCGTGCATTTGTTGTTTATATGTGGAGGCTAATTTGCGCCCATATTTGTCTTATTTCAAAGTCCTAATTGTTTTGTATGTCGCTTAGTATTTTACAGTTTTAAGAAAATTAGGTCGAGTCTAGAACCATCCTAAATAGGGGTCCCAACGCCTCCAGTACCATTGTAAGGACGGGTAGTGCACGCATATGACACGAGTTACAATTGATTAGAGCACTTTAGGTAAAAACTAAAAGATAGTAATTCGGGTAGCATGAGATGATATTCTGTGCCCGCTGAAAAATATGAGTAACACCTCCTTCTTGGGGGAGTTACAAAGTATTATTTATGTTGCAAGGGGTGATCCTATAAGCTAAAAAACTAAGAACCCCCCATCCCTATTAAATAATTCCATCGCTTTCTTAGACTAATTCACATAAGTTAAGTTCGGCCGGGAGCCACCTTTGTGGACCGCGAGGGGTTCCTAACACCTTGCCTCGAGGTAATCTAAGCCCTTACCCGATCTCTAGTGATGCAAACTTGTATAATTTGAGTTATTTGCAGTAGGTTCCCTAACACACCTTAATCCGTTAGGTGGCGACTCTCAATACCCAATTCCTTTTCCCTTTCTCTCAAAACTAAGTTGTCAAATGTCGAAACCCGATTTCGCGAGAAAAAAGCGGCGCGATAATACGTCAAGCCAGAATGCTCAAAATCAAGAACTAGATGTAATTCGACATCAACTACACGAAGTGCATAACCATAACCATGGAGAAGCAATAACACAATATACCAAAGCCCGGAAAGAACATAACCAAGGCGATGTCAACCATTCAACACCCAATGAACCGCACCATGTGTGAACATAACCAATAAATCAAAACCCCTCGTAGCATAGATGAGAAACTCATAGAACATATCTGAACACTAACAAGCTCAACTCTAACCGAATGCCACGCCCCTCAACACAAACAGTTATGAGTCCACAAATCCGATCAGGTGTCGAATACACATCCTTATTGGCCTACCAATGGGCCCCCAAATTAGCTCTGGTCATCCTCAAATGGATAAATAGCCCTTCAAAAGTCCACAGTGATCTAACCAATACACGTACCACCATCTATCTAACTTTGGCCACATCTTCACAGTCCATAACTCCGAAACCATCTACTTTCGAGAACTCCCAGTCTCCAAATCTATCGAACACATGAATTACCATAGCCGATCCCAACTCCACCACTCGAATGACTAACAAATATCTCACACATAATCATTCACGCGAGAAATACTTCTATAATTCTTCCATGCCACATAACAAAATCTGAACATCAGTAGTTAATCAACCAGGCGAGTACCGCAATACCAATGAAGCATCTGTAAGTCCAAACACAATGCGCCTTCTGAAATGCACCCTTCTCAGGAATTACCAACTAGTTATAGAATTCATCAAAACGTCAAAAACTATACATGTTGTCTAATAATTTATGAACTTCCCTTTAAAATTGAATAGTGACTTTGCACATGAATATTTCAATCTCACGCGTCGCACCATATCCATCATACCATCATGTGAAAAGCACGATAATCTCTTTAACAACTCAAAATCACAAGCAGAATACATACCCGATCAGGCAGAAACCTTCTACTTGATCCCATCCAGGAGAAAATTACAACACATAACATACCCCTCATAGATAATATCCATCTCAAATTGTGGCAGAAATCATCAAGAACACTTCGCAGCCCATTTCCACATGACCAACCCATCAGAACTGAATCTCCCGAACTCAACCAAGCAAGAAGGTCGCCAACCCAAAGAGTATTGCAACAAAACACTTGTAGAGACTCGCCACATCATAAGTACCCAAATAACTGATCATACCCATAATCGCCCTGATCCAACCTACTACCAAGTTGTCCTATTTCACCGAGTTCCTCCCGAATTAACCTAAAGTTGACAATTCACCATGACCCTTACAAAGCTCACCACAAGAGATCCTAGCAAAAAACCACACTTCCCTTAGGCCCATAAGTCATTGTATTCCCTCTTAATCATCACAAACGTACCACAACCAAGACACCCACTCCGAAGAGACATTATGTGAATCTAAAGTCGCTTCCCTCACCCTTTTGATACTGAAATGTAGACTACATAATGATATATAAATACCACGAGTCTCTACACCATCCAATATAAGTCTCAGATTCTAGCCATATACAAATCCTAACACTTCTCAATTGCCACATATAAATCTCAAATCCATTAGAACACACTCAAGAGTCATCCACTATGCTAAAATCTCAATTTCACCACCCAAGCAGGACGAATGAGTTGTGCCCCATTAGCACAACAACACCCAAGGAAGTAATCTCGCCTTAGCGCAACCGAGTAAATTCCTACTCCATGCGCACTACATCTGTCTCAAATAACAACTCAAATCACTCAATGATTTCCATATACCAATGAAGTGTAATATAACCCGTATCCAGAAATTCCCTTACTCGAGTTATCCTAATATCAACCTCCACAAGTCATAACTGATTCACAAGTATGCCTCAAATCGAAACTAGTACAACACACAACCATGCAATCAAATCATTGATAGCAGACTCCCCCACTTGGCTCAAAGCCATAAAACAAAATATTTGATAACTCACAATACCCGCACTCTATTACTGCCATAATCCCGCACTGAAATTATATTAAATCCTTCATAAGCGCATGTAACACGAACCATATAATACCTCAAATCATCTGCTAAGCTCGCATTCATCCTCGTGACGGTTAGGTCAACTTTCTCAACAAATCCAATCTCATATTATAGCACCTATAACCCACTGGTAAAAAAGAAACCCTCCACACAACATCATAAGGATCACACGTTTGTATATTACCCCACAGATGTTAAACCTCCTGCTTAGCCTCAAATTGACATCTCTCTATACCCTTTCATAGCCCCAACTACTATGCAATCACTTAATCTTTCTAAGACTGAACTTAGCAACAAGACATGAAAATCTACTTTGTTCCACAAGTGAAATAACACGAAAGAATCTCTCAAAAACCTTCATAACGCAAGATTGTATGACACATCCACACAAATTGAGATTCAGATAGTCCTTTTCAAATTTCTACAAACTCTTTATGTCACATTCGAACCATTTGAACACATCCCACAGTCA
Organism: Nicotiana paniculata; assembly: GCA_005239505.1. Taxonomy (NCBI): domain Eukaryota; kingdom Viridiplantae; phylum Streptophyta; class Magnoliopsida; order Solanales; family Solanaceae; genus Nicotiana; species Nicotiana paniculata. Next base: position 37,223 of record ML337775.1, read on the forward strand.
CTTCTTACTCATCACAGAACCATCCAACCACTCACCGAGCCATTAGTCCTACTCATAGAGACACCACTGGACATAGAAGTCCAAAAGAACATGCTCACACAACTTGAACTACCGATACTAAGCTACATTCCAAATCGGGCTTCATGTCTTCCAGAACTGTCAATCACCAACTAATACAAAACACATCTAGCACCTCATCTAAGGAATCCACAAACCGTCGATATGCAGTTGATACATAGTGGTCACATGCGCCTACGAGTGAGTGAAAGAATGGAAATAAATACACTACAAGCTATATCAATATTGCATGATAAGGAATAAGAAAAATGGAAAGTTTATTCAAAATTCCATGTAGCCTCTCGAAGATAGGTATGGACGTCATCATACCGATCCACAAGACTCCACTAGATACTTTCTCATGACTCATACAAGCTTTGAACCTAGAGCTCTGATACCAGCTTTTCACGACCCAAAATTCAACTAGTCGTTATTGCACCTAACCTAACCCGTTTGGTAAGACAATTAACAATAAACCATAATATAATGATAATGATAAGATTCAAAAATAAAATAACTAAATTGCATACAGTTTCCCAAGGACTAGTAGTACAAATCATGAGCTTCTAAAACTTAGAGTTTACACAAATGGTATGAAATAAATACATCATCAGTATGAAATGTACCTAAAAAATTTATAGACCTACGTTAGTAAGAACAAGAGGCAGATATAATCAGAATGCAGATACGTCTTCAATGCCCGCTCCCACCACTCACAGCAACATCAGCTCCCAAAAGCTGCACGCAAGGTCTATTAGTATAGTGTGAGTACAACTCATCCCATGTACTCTGTCGCGCCCCCTTTTCCTTGCGAAATCGTGTTTCGACATTTCTAGCACAACTCTTTTTTTTTTTGGGATTGAGTAAGGAATTTGAAGAGTCGCCACCTAATGGATTAAGGTGCATTAGTGCACCTAGAGTAATTAACTCATAAAACTAGTTTCCATCACCAGAGATCGGTTAAGGGCTAAAATTACCTTGACGGGAAGGTGTTAGGCACCCCTCGAGGTCCACAATGGTGGGACCCATCCAAACTTAAATTAAGCGAATAAGTCTAAAAGGGGATGAAAACAATTGGACAATACAAATCACTTTAAACATGATTATTGGGGGGGTCCTAGATTTTTTAGCCTATAAGATCATTCCATGCAATACTTTGCAACTTCCCCAAGTTGGGGTGTTACTCATAGCATTAGCGCACGGTCTATCATTTCCTTACCACCCGATTACTATCATTCAGTTGTTAGCTAATCGTTCTAGTAGCTTCTAGCTCGTATAGTACTTTCCAATAAAGAACAACTAGGGACTCACATTGACCTCCACACGTAGGCAAAAAAGGCACGCAATTCAATCTACAAGTTTTGTTAACTTTAGAATCCTATAGGCAGGATATCTATGTGAGCAGAAGACGGAATGGAAAAGGTAGTTTTATTAAGACGAGTGTTAACGAGTGTTAGGACTTATTTATTTTCCTACTGATTTTTTCTAGCACAAATCTGGGCATTCCAGGCAGTAATATGTCACGACTTAGACCCAAAATAATTATTAATTCCTGTAGATATTATAATGACCCAATCGGTCATTTTGAGCTCTAGCGCATTGTTTAGCGGTTGGAAGTCATGAACAGCTTCATTTCAGGTATTGTGACTTATGCGTATGGTCAGATTTGAAATTCAGGAAGTTCGGGGTCAAATTGGAAGGAAAATTCTCATTACGGAAGCCTTAAGTTGAAGAAATTGATTAATATTGGAATTTTGAGAAAACAACCTCGGAACCAGGATCCAAAGGTTCCAGCAGGTTCTAATGATGATATTGGACTTGGGCGTATGTCCGGATCGGGTTTTGGATAACCTGGGAGCGTTTTGGCGTATATGATGGAAATCAACATTTTAGAAGAAATTTCCTAAGTTTGGATTGAAGCGCATTTCAATGATATTGATGTTCTCTTGGGATTCCGAGTCTGGGAATAGCCTCGTATGGTGATTCTGGAGTTGGGAGCGCGATCGGAAGTGAATTTGGATTTCCATAACTTATTTTGGAGTCATTTGGCTAAAGTTAGAAATTTGAAGGTTTCGAAGAATCCGACCGGAAGTGAAAATTTTGATATTGGGTTGGGATGCCATTCCGGAAGTTGAAGCAGTTCCATAATGTTGAATATGACTTGTGTGCAAAATTTGGGGTCAATCGGAGGTGATTTGACGGGTTTCGGCATCGGAAGTGGAAGTTTGAAATTTCAAAGTTCATAAAGTACAATTTTAGCACGATTCGTGATCTTAGCTTTTTTTAATGAGATTTGAAGCCTCGAGCAAGTCCGTGTGAGTTTATGGGATTGAGTCGTGTGTTTTGACGGGGTCCCGAGGTCTTTGGGTGTGTTTTCGGGGTGGTTCCGGGTTATTTCCAAGTGTCTTGTTGCTGCTGATTTTCTTGTGTTTTGGGGAATCAGTGCGATCGCGACCTTAGTGGTGCGATCGCGGAAGTGCAATGTGATCGCGGAGGGAAGGCTGGGCTGCCTGTGTGAACGCAAGGCAGCAGGGGCGATCGCGGAGGGAAGCAGTAGGTGGCATGTGCAATCGCAGGCAAGATGGTGCGATCGCACAAGGTTGTTTCTGGGCAGTGTTCTATTTTAAAACAAAATTTTGGCATTCTTCCCACTTTTTCTTTTGAGATGGGAGATTTTGAGAGCATTCCAAGGGGGATTTTCTTCAGGCATCAAAGGTAAGTTATTTCCTCATAATTTTATCCATGAATTGAGCATAAATATTGGAGTAAATTATATAATTGAATTAGTCGAGCTATGGGTAGAGATTATCTTCAAGAAATTTCAAAGTCCGGGCACGTGGGCCCGAGGGCATTTTGGTCATTTCATTGAGCTCGGGTAGGGGAATGTTGAAATTTGAATTTGTTATGAACAATAGAGTATAATTTTATTGAATTGTCGTTATATGGATAGTTTGAGGGCGTCGTTCGTCCATTGGAGTCATCGGAAGGCTTGGAAGCCGTTTATGGAGTTGCGGGGCGAGGTGAGTCTCCTTTCTAACCTTGTAAGAGGGAATTGTACCCATAGGTGATTTGTATGCTATGTGTAATTGTTTTGGGGTCTACGTACGTACAAAGTAACGAGAGTCCGTACGTAGCGGCTATTATTGTTACGTCCGGGTAGTTAGGCCTACAACATGCCTTATATTATTCCTTGTAATTAATTATATGTTATGAAGTCCTGATGTATATAGTATGATTCCTTGAGATTTATGAAATTTGATAAATTTGGAAGAAAATTATTTTGGGAAAAGGAAATGTTAATATTATCGTGTGTGCATGTGACCGCTTCACAATTTACATTCCGCGAGCGGAGTGTGATTTCCCCTACTCTCATGGGAGTGGATTGTACTCCACGGCGGATTGAAAGGTGCAATTGGTGTTCGGGCCATTCGATCCTCGGCAGTGCATATATGTTTATACTATGGAAAAAATGCACTTGGGGTTTGGGCCATTCGATCCTCGGCAGTGCATAGATGATATTATACTATGGTGAGAATGCACTTATGGGACGGGTCGTTCGATCCTCGGCAGTGCATAGATATTATCTTTATGACTCTGACTGCTTGTCTCTTTCCTGTGTGAGCATGACTATTTGGTACTGTTCGTGGGTATTGACTTGACAAAAATTGGGGAAAAGAAAGCGGAAATTGTTATCTACGTTCAGTATTTTTACCTGGATTTATGTGCTTTATACGTATTTGTTGTTCCCTGTCTTACATGTCTACCGTTTATATTATACCCTGTTATATTATAATGTTGGACCTTAGTGAGTGTCAAGTCGACCTCTTGTCACTACTTCTTCGAGATTAGACGGGATACTCACTGGGTACATATTTGCTTATGTACTCATAGTACACTTGCTGTGTATTTTGTTGCACATGTACCTTCATGGAACAGTGATTGATTTGGAGACTTATTCGGGTTGGGTTCATCCGGAGGTGTTCCGCAGCTGACAGAGTCTCCCTTCTATGTATTTACACTTTATTTTCAGTCTTTGTCAAATTTGTTCCTCGGACAAGCGTTGTATAATTGTATGAATTCTTAGAAGTTGCTCATGTACTTGTGTCATAGGGTTCTGGGGAAGTGTTGGCTTTCATTTTATTTAACTGAGTTCATTTCCTATCGTACTTAATTAACGAAGTTTTATGTATTTAATTATGAACTGATATGAAGGTAATGATTTCGGAAATGTTAAACAACAAAGTATTTCAGTTAATTAAGGGGTTTTCTTGCCTGACAGTGGTGTCCGGCGGCATTACGACTCATAGATTTTAGGTCGTGACAACTTGGTATCAGAGCTCTAGGTTCCCCTAGGTTTCATGATTCATGAGCAAGTCTACTCGAGTCTTGTTGATCGGTACAGAGACGTCTGTACTTATCTTCGAGAGGCTTCGCGGTTGTTAGGAGTACTTCCCTTCTTGATTCCTCGTCGTGTGATTTGATTCCCTTGAGGCTTATGCCTATGTTTCTTCCTACTCAATCTTACGTGTCGCGAAGCTCTCGTTATTAATCAGGAATTTGAGGAGTTGTAATGATGCTACAGATATGGTGCGTCAGGTCTTCCGTGCATAGTTGTTTGGGTTGTTGTTATTGCTCTGCAAGAAGAATGTTATGTTGTTTCAGCCAGTAGCTGTGTTTCAAAGAGCCTTGAGGTTATGCTCAGGTTGTGATAATTCTTACGGTTATGTGTCGCGCGATGTGGGAGTGATGGTAGAATGCTTACCCGCATGATGGGGTGATGAATGGTTTGAAGGGAGGTCTTTCCAAGGCATGATTTTGAGATCTCCGTACAGTAGTTCTGGAAGAGGGAAGGAATTTGGATTGTAAATGGTCAGGTTTTCGATCGATAAAGTAGTAAGACTTGGTGTGTTCAAGTGAGGTGCTATATTCACATGTGATGTGGTATCGGTGTTTGATCAAGTAGAATGCATTAAATTTGCCGGTGTTACGATTCTCCAGTTGCAATGGGTAAAGTGTTGTGAAGCAGTGTTGAAGAAGCAGTTGTCGAGATCGTGGTGTGTGGTGGTTCAGAATTGAATAGTTACTTCTAGTGAAGACAACTCGAGAAAGGTGATCTTTGGAGAGTCTTAAGTTGTGGTGATCTGCTAGTTTAAGAGCTCCGGAGAATGATACTGAATTGAGGCCGCAGTTGAGAAGCATGTGATGAAGGAAGCCACGAGGTCAGTAGTAGGACGGCTGCCTATCTTAAAGGAAATTCGGAGTGATTTTAGAGTTGTAGTGGATTGGAAGATGTGGTGGTGCGGTTAGTAGATATCCAAGAGGAGCGGACGGACATGCAAGGTTGGTGAATGAGAGAAGGCTTAGGATGGGATATTGATGTCATTGAGGGTGTGCAGCGCAGCGTTGTTGGGCGGTGTCAGTTGGTGATTTCCACAGGTGGGTTATTTTCTGGGAATAGTTTAGCGGTTGTGTGGTTCGCTAGTTTATGTAAGGGATCATAGTGGCTATTCGGTAGGAGGAAGAATGTGTTAATGGTGCTAGAGAATTTGGGTATTTAGGGAGTGCTAATAGGAGAATTCAGAAGGGGTGGACGGGTTGATTGAGCGAGAGCATGTTAGCGAAGGAGAAAGGATTTTAGTAGGGTCTTAAATGATGCAAGAGTAGCTTCGGGCTAAGTGGGGGAGTCCCCATACTGTAGTTGGGTTGTAGTATCGTGTTCTTATTGGGTTGCGGATTTTTTGGCATATTGGAAAGTTGTAAGGGCAGTGACTCAGTCACGTACTTCATTGAGAGGGTGTTCATCTGCTGGAAGAGCCTTGGGGTTGATCGTATTCGGGGCCAGTCAGAGTGGGTGACTCTCAGTATTGGTCCTAGTAAATTCGAAGGTTATAGAATGTTATGTCTAAGGGTTTCAAGCAGCAGTATGATTAGGAATCGAGCTTTTGCAGTGTGATTTCTCATAAATGGAGAGATGATTGAAGTGTTCCATGTTATTTTCAGCATGCAGGATAGTATGGAAGGAGTGAAATAGTAGACTCCGGATTGTGGAAATGGTCATTGGAACGGTGTGAGACGGGCTTCGGGATTTAGGCAGCACGGTCTCGTGAATCAGAGTCACTCGGGAAGAGTGCGGGTTGAGTTGCTATGAGTTGAAGGGAGCCACTATCGTCTCCGAGGCAATTGAAGATGGTTAAAAGGAAGATGGATTTGGTTAGCCATGGTTGAAATGGCACATGTTCGGCAGTGGTCAGTTCCTTCGGTATGATTGAGTATGCGTATGGTATGTGCAGATGTGTGTGGGTCTTGTCGGCCGTCGTAATAGATTTCAGTTGGAAGCATTCAAGTGCTATGGCATGTGAGGTATAGGCGGATCCCTGAAGGTTTCGTGGTCCAGACCACTACTTAAGGAATTGGAATGTATTGTGATGGTGAGAATTCACTCGTGTATTGTTATGATTCTCGTGAATTGAGGTAAGTAAAGGTTTTCTATATGATAAAGTGTTCACCCTATAAATGGTTCAGGATTTAAGATAAAATTCCTATGATGCTCCATATCGGCATGTTGGGAGCAGTAGTCAGTGTGGAACTGGAGGTAAGAATCGAGATTGCGGTTCAGTGTTAACAAGGATGCCATGAGCTTGGAGGAGCAAGGGCAAAGGATTTGAATGTTTAGAATAAGCTGGTGTTGTCTTCAGTGTCGCTTGAGACCGATGTTCGGTGAAAGAGGCATGTGTCCTGGTCATGGGTTCTTGATTTGTTTTGCAGCATTTGTCGGGTCAGAAGTAAGGATGTGCAGACGTGTTATCCTGCGTGGAAAGTTTTGGGAGCTTGACCGAAGAAGATTTATTTAGTGTGACTTATAGTCACCAGAGGGATAGAACAAAGGAATTTAATATTGCTTAACTGAGAATTTATGTCTGGTTCAGTCGATTGTGGATTGTGGGGTGTCTGTCCCGGCTATGATGGTTGTTCTTGTGTATTTTGAGAAGAATCGGGGTATTATGGACCCCGGTGAAGCTATTAGCTTAGTTCAGTGAAAGTGGAATCGATTTGAAGTGTGCTACTGGATTTAAAACAAGATTTTGGGCTTCATACGAGTCAGGTGTGTTCATTGCAGTATAGTGCTCCGCAGAGAAGGGGTGTTGGAATATCAGATGTTTCGTCTTCGTTGATCCATGTATATTATGATTGTGTCGTGTGAGTTGTGAAACGGCCTGATAATGTCTATGTGTGAGATTCCGTGTAGTGATGATGTTATGTGAGCAGAGTGGCTCCTGAGATTCAGGTTATATATCGCACCTAAGTTGTGCTTGAGTTTATAGCATATGGCTCTGTCTGTCTCCCCATAATGGTATTATGCACTTAGCGTGCTTATGACCGGTATTCAATTATTTGTAATAATGAGCAATCCAACTCCATGTTTATCTCTTTATGTAAATTTTATGATGGGATCGAGTGGCACGCCGCAGCAGTGTGATTTTGAGTAGGTCTCCTATAATTATTTTTCTTGTGTTTTACTTCCTATATTTTAGGGAAAGTTTATATTGGTTGCGTGATTTGAGTAGTCCTTTCCTGCGTCATTTCTTATGTATCATATTCGAATTGTGGCCTATTGGCGAATTATGGCATCGTGTGTTGCTGTTGGTCATGTTTGAGAGGATTTGTTGTCTGAACAGTTCATACTGGGTGAGACGAGATTATTGGATCAGGGGTCAAGTGTGATGAGATTATGTGAAGTAAACTACAGGGCAATCACCATTATTTGGTTTGTAATGAGATGATGATCTAAGTCAAGAGAAAGGATTTCAATGTTTTGGTTAACTCTGCAGTTGGTTAGGAAACTTCTACAAATCTCCTCCGTTGTGATGGTATCGTCAGCATTATAGCAGGATGTATGTATATATCTTATAAAGTGCATTGAGAGCATCAAATTCGTAGAATTCTGACTATTAAGGTTCAGGGAGCGTCATTGTGGTCAGATGATGGACTATACAGTGTATGGTGACGATTCAGCAAAAGTACGCAGTTGTGTTCTGGTGCCTTTGTGTGGTAGTTAATACGGTATTCATATATTAGAAACACGCCTGGCAGAGAATTTTCGGTGTTGGAATAGAGTTCAGAATTTGTTGTATGGATAAAGGGGTTATCTTCAGATTTCATCAAAGCTTATGTGTTCAACTGGGTTGTGGAAGTACAGGCAGGTGCACGAGGTGTTGGTTAGTGATTTCAGATGTCTCAAGAGAAGTTCTTGGCATGTTAGAGGACGAACGTTGGTTTAAGTGGGGGAGAATGTAACGACCTGACCGGTCGTTTTGAGCTCTAGCTCGTCGTTCAGCGGTTGGAAGTCATGACTAGCTTCATTCCAAGTATTGTGACTTGTGTGTATGGTCGGAGTTGAAATTCAGGATGTTTGGGGTCAAATTGGAAGGAAAATTCTCATTACGGAAGCCTTAAGTTGAAGAAATTGATTAAGATTTGATTTTTGAGCAAACGACCTCGAAATCAGGATCCGAAGGTTCTAGCAGGTTCGTATGATGATTTCAGACTTGGGCGTATGTCCGGATCGGGTTTTGGATAACCCGGGAGCATTTTGGTGTATATTGTGGAAATAAGCATTTTAGAAGAAATTTCCTAAGTTTGGCTTAAAGCACATTTCAATGACATTGATGTCCGCTTGGTCTTCCGAGTCTAGGAATAGCCTCGTATGGTGATTCTAGAGTTGGGAGCGCGGTCGTAAGTGAATTCGGATGTCCGTAGGTTATTTTGGAGTCATTTGGCTAAAGTTAGAAATTTGAAGGTTTTAAATAATCCGACCGGTAGTGAAAATTTTGATATCAGGGTCGGAATGCGATTCCGGAAGTTGGAGCAGGTCCGTAATGTTGAATATGACTTTTGTGCAAAATTTGGGGTCAACTAGAGGTGATTTGACGTGTTTCGGCATTAGAAGTGTTTGTTTGAAATTTCAAAGTTCATAAAGTTGAATTTTAGCATGATTCGTGATTTTGGCATTGTTTAATGTTATTTGAAAGCCTCAAAAAAGTCTGTGTGAGGTTATGGGATTGAGTCGTGTGTTTTGACGGGGTTCCGGGGGCCTCGGGTGTGTTTTACGGGGGGTTCCGAGTTATTTCCAAGTGTCTTGTTGCTGCTGATTTTATGGTGTTTTGGGGACTCAGTGTGATCGCGACCTTAGTGGTGCGATCACGGAGAAAGATTTAAGGGAGATGGATTTTGGCTTGTGCGATCGCGGAGGGGAAGGATGGGCTGCTTGTGCGATCGCAAGGCAGCAGGGGCGATCGCGGAGGGAAGCAGCAGGTGCCCTGTGCAATCGCGGGCAAGATGGTTGATCGCACAGGGTTGTTTCTGGGCAGTGTTCTATGTTAAAACGAAATTTTAGTATTCTTCCCACTTTTTCTTTTGAGATGGGCAATTTTGAGAGTATGCCAAGGGGGATTTTCTTCAGGCATCAAAGGTAAGTTATTTCCTCATTATTTTGAATTAAATACAAGATTATTGCATAGATTTGATATGGGAAATTTTTTAAGGAAACCTAGAATTTGGTAAATTTGATTTTAGCCATGAATTGAGCATAAATATTGGAGTAAATTATATAATTGAATTAGTCGAGCTATGGGCAGAGAGTATCTTCAAGAAATTTTGAAGTCCGGGCATGTGGGCCCGAAGGCATTTTGGTCATTTCATTGAGCCCGAGTTGGGGAATGTTGTAATTTGAATTAGTTATGAACAATAGAGTATAATTTTATTGAATTGTCGTTATTTGGATAGTTTGAGGGCGTCGTGCATCCATTGGAGTCGTCTGATGGCTTGGAAGTCGTTTATGGAATTGCGGGGCAAGGTGAGTCTCCTTTCTAACGTTGTAAGAGGGAATTGTCCCCATAGATGATTTGTATGCTATGTGTAATTGTTTTGGGGGCTACGTACGTACAAATTAGAGAGAGTGTGTACATAGCGGCTATTATTGTTATGTCCGGGTAGTTAGTCCTACAACATGCCTTATATTCTTCTTTGTAATTATTTATATGTTATGAAGTCCTGATGTATATAGTATGATTCCTTGAGATATATGAAATTTGATAAATTTGAAAGAAAATTATTTTGGGAAAAGGAAATGTTAGTCTTATTGTGTGTGCATGTGAGCGCTTCGCAATTTACATTCCGCGAGCGGAGTGTGATTTCCCCCACTCTCATGTGAGTGGGTCGTATGCCATGACGGATTGAAAGGGGCAATTGGGGTTCGGTCCGTTCGATCCTCGGCAGTGCACAAATGAGATTATACAATGGCAAAAATGCACTTGGGGTTCGGGTCGTTCGATCCTCGGCACTGCATAGAGGATATTATACTATGGTAAGAATGCACTTATGGGACGGGCCGTTCGATCCTAGGCAATGCATAAATATTATCCTTATGACTCTGGCCGGTTTTCTCTTTTCTGTGTGTGCATGACTATTTGGTATTGTTCGTGGGTATTGACTTGACAAAAATTGGGGAAAAGAAAGCGGAAATTGTTATTTACTTTCAGTATTTACCTGGATTCCTGTGCTCTATACGTATTTGATGTTCCCTGCCTTACATGCCTACCGTTTTCATTATACCGTGTTATATTATACTGTTGGACCTTAGTAAGTGTCAAGTCGACCTCTTGTCATTACTTCTTCGATATTAGACGGGATACTCACTGGGTACATATTTGTTTATGTACTCATACTACACTTGTTGTGCATTTTGTTGCACAGGTACCTTCATGGCAGAGTGATTGGTTTGGAGACTTATTCGGGCTACATTCATCCGAAGGCATTTCGTAGCTGACAGAGCCTCCGTTCTATGTATTTACACTTTATTTTCAGTCTTTGTACAATTTGTTCCTCGGACAAGCATTGTATAATTGTATGAATTCTTAGAAGTTTCTCATGTACTTGTGTCACCGGGTTCTGGGGATGTGTTGGGTTTCATTTTATTAAGCTGAGTTGATTTCCTATCGTACTTAATTAACGAAGTTTTATGTATTTAATTATTAACTGAAATGAAAGGTAACGATTTCGAAAATGTTAAACATGAAAGTATTTCAGTTAATTAAGGGGTTGGCTTGCCTGACAGTGGTGTCTGGCGCCATCACGACTCATAGATTTTGGGTCGTGACAGATATATTGCCCAAGTGATTGACAAAATCGATTGAATTCAGAATTGACCAATGGGATCCTATAAGCATGATTTCTACGAGTTTATGAACTACAGACCTATAAACAAGGTTTCTAAGTGTAGTACTGATTTTAACTCATAAAGACAGGTTTTTATTCCTTTTTTTTAAAAAAAAAAATCCTATAGGCATGCTTTCTAATTTTTGAATTTATTTAAGCCCTATATGCATGATCTCTAATCGCTAGATTGATTTAAACCATATATACATGAATTCTAGGTTGATATTGGTTTAAGTCCTATAGGCATGATATCTAGGTTTGAAACTGATTTTTTATTCCTATAGGCATGATATCTATTAATTGTATCTGGACAGAAAATAAACATATTGCTAGGTAATCAACTCAAACAAAGAAAGGTCATATAGACATGGTCACTAATGCACATTTGGTTGGAAATGTGTGTAGATCCTATGAAGATGATTTCTAATGTGCAGAGTTAAACGGAAGGTCATGTGAGCGGGATCTATAGCATGCAAATGTAAAACACAAAAAGAAAAATAATCATGAGAAGTCCTATAGGCAGGATCTCTAAAGACAAGCTAGTACTCACACAGTTCAATCAACATAATTAAATCCTATAGGCGGGATTTCTACCTAGTTTTAGCAAAAGATATAAAAAACACCCCCCCCCCCCCCCCCTCGAGCTTTTACTAATAAACCCCAAATTTGTTATTATATAGATTATTACAGCCCAGAATATCGGATGAATTACATAATAGTAACAATTACACTATAAGGTGCCTTCATAGGCCCAATCTATACCTGGGAACTAGGCCTTCAAACATAACAACTTTGGAGCATAGTAGTTATCCATCCATGGCACATTAAAAATCAGGCTTCCAGTGTGTCAAAGTTCCCAAGGGCCTCAAGGACCCAGGGCAATGCTCACACCAGAACCACATTCAGAAAGATGACTCATAAGAGATTGGAAAACCAGCCCCAATGTGTCAGATTTCCAAGGTGTCTCAAGGACCCTAGGCAGTACGCACAGTGGGGGTGGTGAGAGCCTACATGACTAAGAGTAGGGGTTTGAAAACTAGTACATAAAGGGTAACGTGGTAGGTTTTAAAATAGTTCAATTGTAGAAGAAAGAAAGTTCAGAACATAGAGTTGCAGGCATACTGCAACAAGATGCAAACAAGGTTCATGTTCTGCACATAGTCAAACATGATGATATCCTATTAAGCTAGATACTCATGCTAGTATTTAAAACAATCATGGATTAGACATAGAGGCAGAAACACTTGACTTAAATAGACATGACACATGAATTAAGCCACAAACATATATGGTTACATGCTTACAACATCTTGCAAATTTCAGAACAAGAAACAGACTCAACCTAAAACTAACTTAGGGAACTGTCCACATTATTTGAAATTACTTAGTCTTAAGTTAACATTGTTACTAAATGGGATTATGTAATCATATAAAAAATAGAATTATGCTGAGGATTGAAACATGCTAGTCGCACAAAACATGAGAATGGAATTGCAAAAATAGGGCATACTAGTTGAGAAGAAAGAAAGTAAGGTGCAATAGAAGTTAAATTCCAGAGCAATTTGGCTTTGGCTTTCAGCCGGCTAAATAATAACCACTTAGCACAAAAAATCATAACAAGAGAGAACAAAGAGTGCTTAAGCTTTTTTTAGAATAGGAGGGTGTTTGAGTCTTGTCCTAAAGGGAGTGAGGAAGGGGTTTAAATAGAACTCAATGAAGTAGACAAATAAGGTTATGAATTAGTCCTACACAAATAAGGCATGAGAATAACTTAACAATTAATTAGAATCGGCTTCAATCAATTAATAGCATAAAACCATGCTAAATTCAGTTAATGGAATCAATCAGTAGTCAAGTACAAAATCAAATAAGGTAAGGAATTAATTCCAAAATCAATTAGATGTCGACTTTCATTAACAGAACATAAAAATCAGGCCAGTACTGTCTAGGTTAAGAGAAGTCGAACAAGTTAACAATCAAATGCAGGACCAAATAAGGTAAGAACATGTAAGTCGAATAAGTAAACACTAGTACTATACAAAAAAGGAAGACTGGTTTCAAACCCTAATTTGGGGTAAGTAAAATCAATTAGCAATTAACGCCAGAGTTAAAGACAAACAGGCAGAAATAGTAAAAGGAAAAATTAAATAATTGGAACCCTAAGAAAAAAGGCAGAAATACAAAGACATATAGATGGAACTAATTAAAGTAACTAAATTCGATCAAGAAAGGAAAAAAATTAAAGGTTGAAACATTTTTGGCAAAAAAAACTGTTAAAAACTCAAAACCATAATTCTAGGATAGACAAGATCGATCAGAAATAATAATAGAAAAAGACTATGAAATATAACGATAGAGGTACTGAAATTTTAAAGGAGAAATACCAAACAAACATAAAAATTGTTTCAGGTCTGGAAATAACATATCCAACCAAAAATAGCTAGATTCGTGAGTGATAGAGCAAATATAGACGAAGAGTAGCATAAAAATAAACAGAAGTGGAACCAAATCTGGTTTGAACCAGAGATTCGAAACCCTAACTGAAAGATACGAAAAATATTCGTACTCATAGGTATTGAGATGAACTTTGACGGAAATAATCGAAATATTAGCCGACGGGTTATTTGGAGAGGTATGGGTGTAATGGGGTCAGGGTAATGGGCTAGGGTAATTGGGTTGGTTAGTATTGGGCTGGGTAGGTTCGAAAATTAATTAAAAGGGGGATATATTTTAAATACTCATTTAAATTACTAAAATAATTTATAAAAATAATTAATACATGATAAAAATGCCATTTGTGTATGAAAAATGATTAAATAAAATTATTTAACATTATAAAAATATAAAAATACATTTTCTATGTAAATAATGTAATTATGCATATATGGCCTATTATTGCAAAATTATTGCAATTATAGCCTAAAGATGCAAATATAATTATACATAAAATGATTAAAACTCAATATGAATATAAATGATAAAAATTAAGTAATAAATCATTATAAAATTATTTGTGATACAATTAGTAATTATTTAGATAAGAAAATACTAGATTAAATTGATTAAAAATCCTTTAAAAATTACATAAAATTATGGAAAAGTACTGGTTGCTCATGCACTATCTTGAAAGTATATATGTATTTTTTTAATATATATATGGGAAAAATTGGGTATCAACAGATGCCCCTCTTTACCCGAAAGGATGAAAGAGTTGTTGGGTAAAGATATGATGACCAATTTTAAGCGAATATGGTGATTTGATATATATAGGTCGCACTCCGGTTTCTAAGCTGCCTACACATCCCTGGTTTTACACGAATCATGTCGTGTGTAGTTCTAGGTCAACCGATGGAATAAACCGATGGGGTTGTCACAAGGACGACAAAAGGTTTCGAGTGGATGAAATGGTTATAGTGAATGCTCATGTTTGAAATAATTTGAAGGAACTGGAGCGGGATTGCTCATGTTGGAAAGATAGTTACTCACTAGGTCTCCTGCAAATATACAAAATATGTACTGCGAGCATATATGTATTTATTTTGCGCAGATTTAGACATGATACAAACACCTTTTAGACCATGAAAATTGTCCTTGGACGATGACGATGACATCCATGGACCATGACGTCCCGGGCCATGAATTGCGGTAGAGGATCCACACGCCATGAAATGATGTTCTCGGGCCATAAAAATGGTGTCTCCGAACCATGAAGCCTTCGAATAATGATGTGCAAGTTTAAGAGATCCTCAGGCCATTGCATGATGTCTTCCGGCTATGAGGATGGTGCCTTCAGACTATGACGCCTTCGGACAAGGTGGCTATATTTCAGCCCATGAGGTGCTGAGACATGATGATAGAGGAAACACGACAGAGCTTAGTCTCGGGTGAAGTTGAGGATAGAGCTTAGCCTGATGCAAGAGAGACAGTGCTTAGTCTCGTGCGAGATTCAAGACAGTGTTTAGTCTCATGCAAAATGAAGGCAGTGCTTAGCCTTATGCAAATATGGAGGAAGATCATAGCCTCATCCAAGTAATCTGAGGCAGGGCTTAGTGTCATGCAAATAGAAGGCAGTGCTTAGCCTTATACAAGTGGAGAGGCAGGGCTTAGCCTCATTCAAGATTCGGGACAGTGCTTAGTTCAATGCAAAGAGAAGACAATTCTCAACCTTATGCAAGTGTAGAGGAAGGGCTTAGCCTCATTCAAGATCTGGGACACTGCTTAGTCCCATGTAAATAGAAGGCAGTGCTCAGCCTTATGTAAGCGGAGAGGCAGGGCTTAGCCTCAAGCAAGTGTTTGACACAAGGCTTTGTCTCATGCAAGATTCGGGACTGTAACGACCCGACCGGTCGTTTTGCTTTATCGGACCCCGTTCCCCTAAATGAAACTTCCCATAGTGGCTTATTGTGATTTATGACTTGCGGGGGCAGGTGGTTCGGGATTCGGAAGTGTTTAGAGCAGTATAGGAACACTTAGTTCCTTAAGGTTGGTCTTTTTGGCCAAGTTTTACTTTGGTCAACATTTTGTGTAAAAGACCTCGGAATCGAGTTTCTACATTTCCAGTAGCTTCGTATGATGATTTCGGACTTCGGCGTATGTTTGGAATAGGTTTTTGATGGCCCGTGAGCGTTTCGGCGCCCACTATCGAAATAAGAATTTCCTTAAGTTTGAAATTTGGTTTGGAGCATGTTTTTATGTTATCGAGGTATGAATGGAATTTCAAGACTGGGAATATTTCCGTTATGTCATTTATGACTTTCCTGCAAAATTTGGTGACATTCTGAGTAGTATAGTTCAGTTCAGCTCATTGTTATCGAATTCAAGAACTTGAAGTTCTTAAGTTATGAGTGTAGGGGTTTTGGGACGTGATTTTAAGTTTTAGTGTTGTTTTGAGTGTTCCGAAGGCTCGAGCGAGTCTGTATTATGATTTGGGACTTTTTGGTATATTTGGACGGGGGCTCGGGTGGGCCCAGGTGCCTCTCGGACACCAAAGGAGGCCAAAAACCAGCTGAAATAGCTGCTAGTGCACCTGTTACGGTGTGACCGCAGGTGCGGTTTCCCAGTCGCAGGTGCAGGACCGCTCCTGTGGTCCTAGCCTCGCAGGTGCGACCCCCAGTGGGCAGCCCATTTCTCGCAGGTGCGGACAAAGTTCCACAGGAGCGGAGTCGCAGATGCGGTCTCCTCTCCGCAGGTGCGGGCCCAAGCTTCCTCGTCCATTTTCGTGGGTGCGAGCCTTTGCTCACAGGTGTGAGACCGCATGTCCGGTCCTTGAGCCACAGGTGTGGAACCACTAGAAGCAGTGTGTTCTTTAAAACATGGGATTCTTAATTTTTTCCTCATTCTTCCTCCATTAAAAGATGTTGAGAGCTTGGTAAAAGGACTCCACGACCCAACTACTGAGAGGTAAGTAAATTCTACCCCAAAGTTAGTTTAATTCTTGAATTATTAGTTAAGTTAACCTTCTAAATTAGTGAAAATCAAGAAATTGAGTAGTAACCTAGGGCTTTCAAGAAATTAGGGAATTATCCGTCAATTAGCTATGAAATCAAGGAAAAATCATGTATTAACGATCCTTACGTCATGGGTGAGTGTTTCCTTCGTGAATTTTCGGAATCTGACTATGCAGGCCCGGGGGTGAATTTTGGAATTTCTTCAATAATGATGAATTTACTAAATAAGTAGGAGAATTTCCATACTTTGAGCATAAATTGATCTATTTGTATAACATTTGGCTAGTTTCGAGTCCTCGGGTGTAGAGTTCGGAGTTTCGGGCGCGTTCTTGGTCCGAGAAGTAGATTCGACACGAGGTCAGTCTCCTTTCTAACCTTGTAAGACGGAATTGTCTCCATAGGTGATCTAAATACTATGTGTTGATGTTTTTGGGGGCTACGTACGTACAAAGTGACGAGAGTCCGTACGTAGCGACTATTATTGTTATGTCCGGGTAGTTAGGCCCACATCGTGCCTTGTATTCTTCCCTCTAATGAATTATATGTTATGATACCATGTTATATGTAATATTTTTTCCCTGAGATTTATGGAATTAGATAATTTGACGTAATTGCTTATGGAATGTAAATTTGAGGATTATTGTGTCTGCATATGACCGCTTCGCAATTTACATTCTGCGAGCGGAGTATGACTTTCCCCCACTCTCATGCGAGCGGGCCGTACACCACGGTGGATTTAAAGACGCACTTATATTTCAGGCCGTTCGACCCTAGGTAGTGCGCAAATATGATTATGGCAAAGATGCACTTATGGTTCGGGTCGTTCGACCCTCGGCATTACACATATATGATTATTTTATGGCGCAGACTGGTTGTCCTCACCGCGTATGCGCATGATAGATTGTTACTGATTTCACAGATATTGATTTGACCGATATTTGGGGGGAAATGAAGTAGTAATTGCTTATTTACTTCCAGCACATTACCTGGATTTTTGTGCCTTATATATTTGTTGTTTTACAACCTTTACATGCCTATCTCTTTCATCATATACTGTTGTATTATATTTTTGGACCTTAGTGAGTGTCAAGTCGACCTCTCGTCACTACTTCTTCTACATTAGACGGGATACTCACTAGGTATATATTTATTTATGTACTCATGCTATGCTTCTGTACTTAATTGTACATGTTCCGGGGCTAGTACATCTGGTTATCAGACCGGAGCTAGATTCTGATTATAGTTGGACCTGACTTCACGGTGAGCTGCTTCTCCTGACGATCCCTTGGAAACACCCTGGAGTTTCTTTTGCTTATTTCCCGTCTATTTCTTTCAGACAGTGGGACTGTATATTTTAGCTTTTGTATATCCTGTTAGTATGCTCCTAGGACTTGTGACACTAGTTCTTGGCTCACATGTAGTAGTTGTTATGGATTACGGATATGTATTTAAAAACTTGGTTTTGTTGATATGTTTAACCAAATAAGAAGGAAGCCTTAGTATATTGAGTGTTGGCTTGCCTGACCCCGCTGTTGGCGCCATCACGACCTGAGTTAGGATTTTGGGTCGTGACAGGGACAATGCTTAGTCCCATGAAAAGAGAGGGAAGTGCTTAGCCTTATACAAATAGGGAGGCAGAGCTTAGCCTCATGCAAATGATCTGAGACAGGTCTTAGTCTCATGCAAATAGAAGGTTGTGCTTAGCCTCATGCAAGTGGAGAGGCAGGTCTTGGCCTCATTAAAGATTCGGAACAGTGCATAGTCCCGTGAAAAGAGAAGGCATTACATAGCCTTATGAAAATATGGAGGTAGGGCTTAGCCTCATGCAAGGATTGAGACAGAGCTTAGTCTCATGCAAAGAGAAGAGTGAGAGTGAAGTACTCTAAGCTGAAAATGTGTTTCATGCATACCGATTGTGTTGTTGCGACGATGTTTATCATGATGATATAGTCATGCATACAAATAAAATTAGTGAATTTTGCGTTGGAGGTTGGGTCGTGCCTTTGCTTGCTCGATTTGCTCCGTTCTGTCTGAAGATCCTGTTCAAGTTATTGGGATATCTTTTGGCTAAAGTAAAGTTTATTTTAAAAAGCATGTGTGTATAATTAAATTAGTTATATGAACCAGTGACTGTGACATTATTAGAGACATTGTGACTTCCTCCACCGTAGAATTTTGAGGTTCCTCCTTAAAATTCAGCCGCAGTTAACTAGATGACCTTTCTGACTATTCCATATGTTGTGGTTGGTTGAACTTGCTTCGGAATTTTTAGGGTCCTCAAAATTCTGCCCCATTTTCTGATTGTAGGGAAAATGGGAGTTTTATTGAATTGTGACCGAACCCACAGGGCTGCCTACGTATCCCCTCTTAAACGTGAATCAGATCGAGCGTAGTTCAGTTTACATCATATAGAGAAACATAAATGGTTCACACATAGTATCTTTCGACTGCATTTGAATTGATAGGCTTCGGCCAGATTTCTCCGTCCATCTCTGCGAGTATGAGTGCTTCTTCTTTCAATACTCTGTGAACAATATAAGGACCTTGCCAGTTGGGAGAGAATTATCCTTTGGCTTCATCTTGATGCAGGAAGATCCGTTTCAGCACCAGTTGCACCGGTATGAACTGTCTCGGTTTGACCTTTTTGTTGAAGGCTCAGGACATTCTGTTCTGATAAAGTTGACTGTGACATACTGCATTCATCCTCTTTCCATCTATGAGGGCTAGTTGCTCATAGCGGCTGCTTATCCATTCTGCATCGTTGAGTTTGGCTTCTTGTATTATTCTCAAATAAAGGGATTTGTACCTCGGTGGGAATGAAACCTTTGGTAGCATAAACCAGCAGATAGGGGTGATGTTTTATACGTCAATACCACACAAGAGGGGGGTGATTTATGTGGTGTCTGATTTTCGCGTACACTCGTTATAGAAGGACCAGGTTCTTCTATGTGTTCCAACTCCTACAAATTGCGGAATAATAAATAGAGAAATAAAGAACACAAATATTTTTACGTGGAACACCTCGCTCAAAAGGTGAAAAAACTACAACCTACTTCCCAGTAGGATTTTACCAAACTCTTTACCAAATCAATGAGCCAAACAACATTTATAAAAACTCTTTTGTAAACCTAGGATTACCTCTAATCCCTTTGTGATAAACTATCCTTTAGCTCTTTGCGACAAAGTCCAAATTAGCTATAACGTGAAACACAGAGTACCTATTATATATGCTTCTAGATAAAGTTGAAAAGGTACAAGTTGAAATCACCTACTACAAATAAACTAGACTATAAGACAACAGATAGAATTGGTTCTTCTAGCTGGTTCAAGTAGCTTCAGATTCGCACACTTAATTCTCACTCTAACTGCTTGCAAAATTGCCTCGCTAATTTTGCTCCCAATTCTTGCGTAGCTTCTGCTTTTGTTCGTACCTGTACAATAAAAAACTTAGCAATATATAGGGTTAGTAGACAAGAGATTTACTACAATTCTAATGCTACTCTTCCTTGGTGGAAGAGTTCTAGTTAATCTCATCTCCTTAAATCCTTCCTTATATTGATTTTGTTCTTACTCAATAAGGAGTGATTCTCCTTATCATTTTTCAATATTTTCAATCAGGAGATATCTCTTTAATTCACAGATCTTGTTTATCTCCTGCATGTGCACCTCACATGCCTTTAACTCTGCATGTGTCTATGTCTCCAGTGATGGACTTCGTTCCTCATTTAGTTCCTTTGTCAATCTTCAAAAAAATTCAGTTTCTTGGCCTAACAAATTCCCCCTTGATGATGATGACAAACTCTTTGCTTAAACATGTAACTAACTTAATCCAACATTGACACTTTTTAGAGTATTAAGCATTTATCATAAAGAACCAAGTTCATTAGGATATAAATATCACATGTTCAAAGTAAGTATAACACATATCTTCCCATTTTTGGCATCATCGAAAAGTTGCAAAATGTAAGAAATCCCAGATATATAAGAATTACTCATGGCCACTTGGGCACTTGCAAGTGCAATCATGGATTAATCATCAATAGTAAACCAAGAATCCAAACTATCAAAGAAAAAGAAACAAGATTAAAAGCAAAAATAGCAAAATTAATTGATAGAAAGCATTTTTCATCCAAAATCCACAAAAAGAAATAAAAACAGTTGACACCATGAGCAAAAAAAAACAAGAAAAATTCCCAATCTGGGTCACTGAAGTACGAAGACAGACTGGACTACTAAAGCTGGGAAGGGGTGGAGGCTGGGTTTTTGACTTGGCGAAGAGATAACATATCCTTAAGAATGCCCTCATTATTCTATTTTTCTTTAGCAAGATCAGTTCTGAAAGCATCCCTCTCAGATTCAACCTCTGCTAGCAGATTCTTTAGCAGAAGTATTTCTTATCCTTCCCCCACCCTCCTGCACAAGTTCTCTGACTTTGCTGTTCACATGTGTCTTCCTGGATGAACCAAGTTCATTTTTAGGAATGTTGATGAATGATGAAGTAAGGCCAATTGATATTCTTTCCATTGTCCAGGCACTCCATTAGAAATAAGTCTATGTAGTTAGCTATGTGCCTTCTCTCCTGTCTTGGAAGTACACACTTGTTGATGAACTCAAACACCACTTTGTGAGGAGGCTTCATCTCACTCTTATTGAATGCCCTTGGTTCAATCTCCTCTTCATTGTCACATAACTGTATTGTGATTTGCAGATCAGTAGGGAGAGCATCTAAGCTTGGCCATTTTTTCCTGGTGTAATCATCATAGCCTCCAGACGGAATCCCAAGCACTTCTCCTAATTCTATGACATCAAAAGAAATTTTTCTCCCCTTTACTTGGCTAGAGACTCTGCCATCCTTGATTACAACATTGGCCATGAACCCGACTATCTCACTTCTGGCCAGCCACCCATCCAACTGAAGGACCATGTCCTTCCAGCCCTGCACCTCCAGCTTATCCATCAGATAGACCATGCCAGATTCCTCCAAATCTTTCAAAAATCTCCCTTCAGAATGGTGCGCTTCCCAAACTTTGCCAAATTATCCATCTCTCCAGCAGACTCATCTTCTTCTTCAGCACTCCAATCCTCTTCTTTATTAATTTTTACTTTCTTTGATTTTATTGTAAGCCTGGTTCTTTTGGCTACAGTTCAGGGTGCATCAGACACAGATGCATACTTCTTTGAAGAATTCTTGGCTTTATTTGGTTCGAGGGTCTGAATCTCAACTTCTGCTATTTGTTCACCTTGATGGACCAGGTCCATCTCTTCAATCTCAACATCCTCTACAAGCTCAGCAACTTTCTCCTTTCCCTTCTCAGCTCTCTTTCTCTTACTCTTCTCCAAGGCTTTTTGTAACTCCTCACCACTCTGCCTAAGTGCACTTCTTGTGGTTCTTCCTCTTGGAAGAGGAATTTCAGAATCAATAGAGGGAGTGGCTTTCCTCTTCTTACTTGATCTTGCAGTATCAAAATTCTTAGCCATGGGAGTCCTCCTCTTTTTTGGTTTATAACTTTCTCCTAACTTTCTTCATAAGATAAGGAAAGGTCTCCTCAATAGATGAACCAGGTTCACCTATAGCTTTTCCAAGATTTGCTAACCCCTCAACAGCCTTGCCTGAGTCATTTCCCCCTAGCTCCTGGCTCCTTCTCCTACTACTACTAGTTCAGTGCCATAAATAGCCAACGAAGTAGCTTCCTCCCATGTTCCCCTCACTTCGCTCCGACCTCCCTTTCTCTCCTTTTTATTTCTCAATTTTATTTTTACCACCTCGTCTTCTCATATCTGGTACTTCCACATCAACCACATACCCAATCAAGACAAACCTATTCTCAGCAATTTCAGACTCAACCTCAGAACTAGTTTTTGTAATAGATGATACCTGGTCAGAATTCAGATGAACCTGTTGCTTCCCTATCAGTTGCTGACTTGAAGGATTCACTAGAGTTTTCTGATTCTTGATCCTCACTAGCTTGAACTTTAGCGTTAAACCTTTTAGCGAGAGAGTCTGTAGCCACTATTTTTCTAGCAAGCATTTTGACCCTCTTTCTCCTGGGTTATGGATTACGGCTAGGTTGAGGAATTGTAGGGCTTGGTTGAGATGGAATGAGATTTTATTGAGGGGTGGAGAGTTGGGATTGAGATTGGGCGGATCTTAATTGCGAGGGTGTAGTGTTGTATTGAGGTGTGGAGGAAGAGGTCGAAGATCGTGTAGCAGGTGGTGGAGTATAAACCATTTTGATTTTTATTGAAGAATAAAAGAAAACTAGGATCAAGGTTTGGAGCAGAGAGATGAAGGTTTCGACGGTTATGATGTTGATGAAGCCTTATAGAAGTGATGATGATGGGGTTTTAAAGGTAATGTGTAATTAATATATAATTATAGTATTTTGGGTCAAAAAGAAGTCTAATAACTTATGTAATTGTCAGTTAGAGGTGACGGTTACTGCTACCTATTTTCTAGGCTTTTAAATTTGATGGGATTCTAAGAGGTGATGGATCTGGTTCAAAAATGGGATAAAATCCAGACTTTGAAAAGATCTTTTTTAGGTAGAGTTCTGCTCATGATTAACTATTAATATTTCAAAATGTGTATGGTGGAGAACACATACCTCGCCATTCAGATGAACCAGCACTGATGAACCAGGTTCATCATGTAAGAATCCTCTTGATCAAGCCTCAACTTTCAACAATGGGAAAAATATCATTAGTAACCAATGAGTCATATAAAAATATGGCAAAAGTGTATGTTATTTACAGCATGAGACTAAGAAATCAATCTGATTATTTACACAAATATCAGAATTACTAGCCAATTTTTTTTTCATTTTTCCTTTTTTTCATGTACATTTTGAACTAGTTCAATTAGGTGATCTTAATCATCCCTAACTCTAACATGTTCCATTAAAAATCCTATCTACTTAGTTCTTTTGAAAAGATGTCAACAATCTGTTTATCAGTAGCACAAAAATCAATAGAGATCAATCCCTTCTCATAATTGTCCCTTAAAAAATGGTGTCTAACATCTATGTGCTTTGTTCTTTTATGATGAACAAGGTTCTTTGTCATACTTGTTACAACCCATATTCACATATGTTGTTTCATGCCATATGTTAGCGAAGTAAATCTAAGAAGATATTATCTTTTAAATGATAAGAAGTTAATCCTATTGATTTTAAATGATACAAGAGTGTATAAGGGTGATTAACAACTGTTAGAACTTAAACGAATCAAGAATGTTGTAACTCGTATTTTTGGGTAAACCTAGGGGTGCTTAATATTCTCAAGAGGTCGTGTTTTAAGGTATTCGTATCATATAAAATCCGTAGTATAAGTCTTGAAGTCAAGCGAGTAATAAAACAAAAGTCAACAAAAGTTGTCGCAACATACGTTCATAATTTTACATAAACTTTATGTCAAATTTTATTAAGCTTTTCTCCCGATCTACATAGAATTACGAGGTGATATACCAACCAAACTGAAGATCTATGAGTCTATCTTCCAACGCATTAAACCGTTTATCAATACGACATCGGGGTAGAGAGATATAGGCATTGTTGCGAGACTGCACAGGGTGCTAGGTAACAAGTAGGTGTGTCACCTACTTGGTTAAATGATAGCCCAAAAATAGGAAATTTAGGGTCGGCCAAAAAGCCCATTTAAAGGTTTATCTCCTGAAATATAACCCTCATTATATATCACAAATAACTAGACCTAAACACCCGCAAACTTCCTCCCTAAAATTATCCACAAACACTAATTAATTTTGCCCTCTTTTTCAAGTTCTAATTGGGGTAACCCTCATTATATATCACAAATAACTAGACCTAAACACCCGCAAACTTCCTCCCAAAAATTATCCACAAACACTAATTGACTTTCCCTCTCTTTCAAGTTCTAATTGGGGGTAAAACCTAGAGTTTGAAGAACCAAGAGAAGGGCTGAGTTATCCAACAAGTAAGGTAAGTTTATTGCTCTATTTCATCCATTTTTTCTGCTGTAAATTCATGGTAATTTTTTCTATACTTGCAAGAACTCACGGGACGGTGATCGGAAGCCGTGAGTTCGAGTTATTCACTTGTAGCGGACTGTTTTGTGGACTATTTTGTGTTGCTTTTGGGCTGCGTGTTTTACTACTGTTTTGTGGAGTTTTTTAGGAGGAAGGTTTTGGAGAAGCACCGTATAGATGTAGGGCTGTGGGCTGGTCGTTCGTCGTAACATGTCATTTTATACGACTACGGTGGTCGTCTTATATATGAAGTGATTAGGTTGTCCCGGTCTCTAATGCTCACATTTGACCTGATAACAATTGAGACACCTGACTACGAACTCTGCTATATCATTCTTCATCATGCGCCACCAATAGTGTTGTCTCAGATCCTGGTACATCTTCACGGTACCCAGATGGATGGACTACCGCGAGCTATGGGCCTCCTCAAGAATCAACTCCTAAAGCCCATCTACGTTGGGCACACAAATACGGCCCTGCATCCTCATCACACCATCATCACCTACGGTCACATCCCTAGCCTCACCCTATCGGACTCTATCCGGAAGAGCTCGAAGGTTGGGATCATCATACTGGCGCTCCCAAATACAGTCATAAAGAGAAGATCGAGCAACAACACAAGCAAATACCCGGTGAGGCTCAGAAAGATCCAGCCTCACGAACTGACTGGCTAAGGACTAAACATCCAAGGCTAAGGGCCTCTCACCTGCACGAAGATATGCCAAACTACCCAAACTCTCCGTCCGGCGACTCAAGGCGTCGGCCACCACATTGGCCTTCCATGGGTGGTATAATATAGTGATGTCATAATCCTTGAGTAACTCCAACCACCTACGGTGGCACAAATCAAGATCCTTCTGCATGAATATGTGCTGCAAACTCCGGTGATCCGTGAATATCTCACAGGGAACACCATATAAATAATGGCGCCATATATTCAAGGCGTGAACAATCGCTGCCAACTCAAGATCATGCACAGGGTAGTTCTTTTTGTGCACCTTCAAATGTCTAGACGCGTAGGCAATCACCCTACCGCCCTGCATCAACACTACTCCTAGGCAAATCCTCGAAGCATCACAATAGACTGTATAGGACCCTGAACCTGTAGGTAATACTAACACTGGAGTTGTATTCAGGGCTGTCTTGAGCTTCTGAAAGCTCTCCTCTCACTCCGCAGTCCATATGCAAGGTGCACCCTTCTGGGTCAGTCTGTCATGGGTGCTGAAATGGATGAAAATCCCTCCACAAAACGGCGATAATACCCAGCCAAACCGAGGAAACTGCGGATCTCAGTAGCTTAAGACGGTCTAGGCCAACTCTGCACCGCCTCTACCTTATTCGGGTCTACCTTGATCCCATCTGAAGATACCACATGTCCTAAGAATGCCACAGAATCAAGCCAAAATTCACACTTAGAAAATTTGGCATATAAATTTTTCTCCCTCAATGTCTGAAGAACGGTTCTCAAATGTTGCTCATGGTCCTCCTGGGACCGAGAATATACAAGAATGTCATCAATGAACACGATGATGAAAGTATCAAGATATGGCCGAAATACGCTATGCATCAGGTGCATGAAGGCTGATGGGGCATTGGTCAGCCCAAATGACATAACAAGGAACTCATAGTGGCCATATCTGGTCCTGAAGGCAGTCTTCGGGATATCCGGCTCCCGAATCTTCAACTGATGATAGCCTGAACGAAGATCAATCTTGGAGAACAACTTAGCACCCTATAACTGGTCAACTAAATCATCAACGTGAGGCAAGGGGTACATGTTCTTCACTGTCACCTTATTCAGCTGCCGGTAGTCAATACACATACGCATTGAACCATCATTTTTCTTCATAAACAATATCGGAGCACCCCAAGGCGATACACTAGACCTGATGAATCCCTTTTTAAGCAACTCCTGTAACTACTCATTAAATTCCTTCAACTCAGGAGGAGCAATGCGATAGTGAGGAATGGAAATGGGCTGAGTGCCCGGCAACAAGTCAATGGCGAAATAAATATCTCTATCGGGCAGCATACCAGAAAGATCAGCTGGAAAAAAATCAGGATAGTCCCTAACAACAGGGACAAACTCAACTGTAGGGGTCTCAGCACTAGTATCTCTCACATAAGCCAAATACGCATTGCACCCCTTTTCAACCATCTGTTGAGCCTTAAGGAAAGAAATGACTCGGCAGGGAGTGTACTCTAAGGAACCTCTCCACTCTAACCTCGGAAAACCTAGCATAGCCAGTGTCACGGTCTTGGCGTGACAATCAAGAATGGCATAGTAGGGAGACAACCAGTCCATACCCAATATAACATCAAAATCTACCATACTGAGTAATAATAAATCAGCTCTGGTCTCAAAACCCCTGATAACAATCAAACACGACCAATATACGCGGTCCACAACAAGAGAATATCCCACGGGAGTAGAAACATAAATGGGGGAACTCAAAGAATCCCGATATATACCCAGATGGGAAGCAAAGTAAGAGGACACATACGAATATGTAGAGCTTGGGTCAAATAATACTGATGCATCCCTATCACAAACGGGGACAATACCTGTAATGACCGAATCTAAATCAATGGCCTCTGAGCGGTCTGGAAGAGCATAATATCTATCTTGGCCTCCCCCTATAGGGTGAACTCGACCTCCCCGACTTCCACCTCGAGTTGCCTGAGATGGTGAGGTAGCAGCTGGGGCTGGAAAGATAGCCGGAGGACCTAGTGGAAGGCGTGGAACCTGGTAAGTCTGAGGTGGTGCACACCTCCTAGCCCTGGGGAAATATTTGATCATATGACGAGGGTCACCATACTAAAAACAACCGCTCTGAGGACGTGGCACCTGGTGCTGACTCTGAATAGGCCTGCTGGACTGGCCGGTGATAGCATCACGAGCAGAAGGCACCTGAGATATCGGTGGTGCATAATAAGGCTCCTGAGGTCTAGAAGGAGCTAGAATACTACTGTCTGCTGGAAGAGCTGAATGAACAGGGCGACTCACCAAACCCCTACCATATCGTGCTGCTAGTGCATGGGCTCTTAAAAAGTGACCAGTCTCTCTTGGCCTCTCTCTCCTCCCTGTCCCGGGATAACATAGTCTCAATCCTCCGGGCAATACTCACGGCCTGCTGGTAAGCAATATCCGTCTCCATCTCTCTGGCCATGCTGGTCTGAATACTGGGGTGGAGTCCCTCAATAAAGCGTCGAACCCTCTCTCTGACAATGGCAACTAAAGCTGGTGCATGATGAGCCAAGTCGCTGAAATGGACTGCATACTCCGACACAGTCATAGTACCCTGGCGTAGCTGCTCAAACTCTGCACGCCAAGCATCCTTGAGGCTCTGAGGGACAAACTCAAGTAGGAACATCTCTGAGAATTGAGCCCAAGTAAGTGAAGCTTCCTCGTCCGGACTGCTCGACTCAAAAGCACGCCACCACTGATAAGTTGCTCCCCTAAGCTGGAAAGCAGTGAAAGGAACCCCACTCGTCTCCACAATACCCATAGTGCAGAGAATGTGATGACACCCCTCAAGAAAACCTAGCGTCATCTGAAGCTAGTACGCTGAACTCAGGTGGGCGGTACTTTTTGTACCTCTCAAGTCGGAGCTGCTCTGCCTCAGGAACAGCTATCCTAGTCTCATGCTGAACTGGATCTGCTGGGGGCATAGGAATATACTCTGGAACCTGCCCTACATGAACCCTCTGCTCAGGACTATGGGTTGCAGGAGTCTGTGTCCCTCCCCCGGCCTGGGATGCTGCTGGGGCTATCGGAAGTAGTCTCGCCTGAGACAGAGTACTAAAGGCACTCAAGAAGTGATCCAATGTCTCCTGGAGGGCTGGAGTAATAGTAGGGACCTCCTGTGCCCCTCCAATTGTGGCTGTTGTTGGGGGCTCCTCTTCCTCTGCTCTAGCCAGTGCTCGGGCTGCACCGCGGGCTCGTCCTCTACCGTGGCCCCTGCCTCTGGCGGCTCTGGATGGGGGCTCGGGTTCCTGGTCATTAGTACATCCGGTACACGTACGAACCATCTATAAGCAGGAATGCAACAGAGTTTAAGAGTTTTGATGACAGTAACTAGCTCGATAAGGAATTCCAAGATATGTGATTGTTCTTAACAGTTACATAGCCTCTCGAAGATAGATACGGACGTCTCCGCACCGATCCACGAGACTCTAATAAATCGGCTTGTGACTTATGACTCCAATGAACCTAGACGCTCTGATACCAACTTGTCACGACCCGAATTAACCCTCCGAACGGGCTCGCGATGGCACCTAGTGCCTATGACTAGGTAAGCCTAAAACATGCGAAAAAATAAGCCAAAAACAAAAATAAACATTAAAGATGTAATAATAGCTATAAAACTTAGGCCGTTCGGTATTTACAGCTTTCATTTACCCCAAAACCCGGAATATCACCAAGTCACAAGCTTTACAACTATATCTCTATACAACGAAATCAAGAAAAAGTATCTATGTCTATGAACTAAATCTATACTAGAGTGGGAAAGGGACTCGAAACGTTCTGCGGACGCGGCAGAAATACCTCACAGTCTCCTAGCAGCAGCTGCAATGCTCCTAGCCGGAACGCCGTGTACAGGTACCTGGATCTGCACATGATTAAAACATGTGCAGAAAGGGCGTGAGTACTCCACATTTGGTACTCAGTAAGTGCTAAGCCTAACCCTAGTCAAGTAGTGACGAGGTCAGGTTGAGGCTCTACTGAGTTTGAAATAATAAAAATACTACAGTTATAAGATTAATAGTGAAGAATAAGTGGAAATAATAAGCAGGAAATCAAAGGAAAGGCTGGAAGGAATAATTAAAGAAAACTCTCAGCTCAGCACAGCATATAATTCAACAGGAATCATGCAATGCAGTACAGGGGAAAGCTCCCTGATCTCGGTCCGTAGTCCCAATTTAAATATGCAATGCAGTATAGGGGGAAAGCTCCCGGATCTCAGTCCGTAGTCCCAATTTAAATATGCAATGGAGTATAGGGGGAAAGCTCCCGGATCTCAGTCCATAGTCCCAATTTAAATATGCAATGCAGAATGTAGGTTGGACGCAGCGTAATTAAACAGTTCAGGAAAAATAATGGACTAGAACAAGGTAAACTACCTAAGCATGGTTCAATAATAGCAAATAGGAGGAACATCAGGTAAGGCAAGTAGACATGTTCAAATCTTAAGCTAGTTACTCAGTTTAAACAGTAAGCAGTAATATAAGAATGCAATGAGACATGCCATAGAAAGAAGCGGTGGAATTTAGTAAAAATGACCCGCGCATGCACTCGTCACCTCACGTACACGGTGTCCTCATGGTGAAAATTAGTTTAAAATGCCTAAGGGAAAGTCCCCAACACAGAGTTAGGCAAGCCACTTACCTCGACTGCGCTACACAACCCCATATTCTTGCCACGAGTATCCGACTCCGGGTGGCCCGAATCTAGAAAATTCAATTGCATATTGTAAATAACACTTCAAGGAATCAAAATATCTAATTAATTCGAAGCTAATACGCGAAATTAGGAAATTTGCCCAAAAAGTCCCCCGAACCCACGTCTCGAAATCAGATAAAAATTACATTTTCCGAACCCCCATTCACTCACGAGTCTAACCATATAAGAATCTCTCAAATCAGAGGTCAAACACCCAATCAAAACTCAACAAATTGGTTTATGAAGTTCTTCCTCATTTTCCCATTTTCTACCCACAAATTTCGAAATTAAAGGTAGAATTTAAGGTTTGAATCATGGAATTTGATCTATATAGGTTAGAAACAACTTACCCAAATCACTCAGATGCAAAATCATTCGAAAATTGCCTCTCCCGAGCTGCTCAAATCGAAAATGGTGAAAATAACATAAACCCTCGGTTTTGGATTCTCAAGAGAACAGCCCAGGTATTTCCTCTACGATTGCGGAAGCCCAGCCGCGATCGCAGAGAACATCTTGACACGCGCCGCATTTTCCTTCAGTGCGATCGCGATTCATGGTCTGCGATCGCGGACCTCCTACCTCCACAGCTATGCGATCGCGTTAGGGTCCACGCGAACGCGGAGAACAAAGTTGACCCTTTATCCTCAGGCCTAAATTCCACTATGCGATCGCGTCCTAAGACATGCGATCACGGAGGCCATCAACCCAAAAAACTGCAATCGCGGAGTGAGACCTGCGATCGCGGAGAACAATTCACTGCTGGTGAAAACCCAACAAAACCAGCTAAGTCCCTTAGGCCAAAAA
This sequence comes from Nicotiana paniculata, assembly GCA_005239505.1. Taxonomy (NCBI): domain Eukaryota; kingdom Viridiplantae; phylum Streptophyta; class Magnoliopsida; order Solanales; family Solanaceae; genus Nicotiana; species Nicotiana paniculata. Next base: position 68,190 of record ML337775.1, read on the forward strand.
TGCCAGTTTGAACACTCGAAACACACCCGAGGCCTCCGGGTCCTCAACCAAAACCACCAACTGACCCTAATACATCATTCAAACTTGGTCGAGCCTTAAAAACACATCTCTTAACATCAAAATCATCAAATATGCATAGATTCAGGCCTAGGATCTTATGAATTTTCTAGAATTCACATTCGATGCTGAAACACGTCAAAACTTATCTGAATGACCTCAAATTTTGCACACAAGTCAAAAATGACATTACAGACCTGTTGTCGCTTTTAGAATTCCATTATGAGTCCGATATCAAAATCTCACCTATCGGCCGAAATCGCCGAAATTCCAACTTTCGTCAATTCAAGCCTAAATCTACAACCGACCTCGAAAACATATTTCGCACACGCTCCTAACCCTGAAAACACTCAACGAAACTAACAGAGTCAACGGAATTCCATTCCAAATCCGTCTTCACACAGTTATAGCTATGGCCCAATTTCTAAAGCTAAATTCAATAATTTTTTGCTAAGTGTCCAAAACCACTCCGGATTTCACCACTCGACGCTCCGACAAGTTCCAATAGCATAAATAGATATGGGGAAAGCATTTATTAGGGGATTGGGGCGCTAACTCTTAAAATGACCGACCGGGTCGTTACAAAATAGATCAAGTCAAGAATGGTTTATGAAAACAATGGTTTATAAAAATAATGGTTTCATAAATATTAGCCTCTCAGGCATAGTGTCACTCAAAAATAAAGCCTCTCAGTCACTCGGGACTCCACTATCATAAGTCAATGCTCACACTCAGCACTCTCACTCAACAGGTACCATGTATATATATAACCACTGCGGTGTGCAAACCAATCCACATAATATCCATTGCGGCGTGCAACCCAATCCGAATCATAGTCAATTGTGCTCACTGGGGTGTACTCACTCCAGGAGGGGCTCCTATAGCCTAAGCGCTATATTGTTGCAGCGTGCAGCCCCATCCAATATATATATATATATATCGATGCGACGTGCAGCCCGATCCACATACCTTGTTGCAGCGTACAGCCCGATCCACATACCTTGCTGCAGCGTGCAGCCCGATCCATAACTATCCTCACAAACTCGGCTCTCGGCCTCACTCAGTCATCATCACAAGCTACTCGGGAAACTCATCACAATTCACAGGGGCCTCAGCCCAACTCATCACAAACTACAGGGACTCATCCCAAATTATCTCTAAATATTTTAAAAACAGGGTCACAAGCAGTAATAAACAATGAACAAGTATAAAGCATGAATGAGTTCATATTTTCTATCAAAATAGTGTGAGAATAGTGGGAAAATACCCCTGATGGTCTAAACAGGTAGGCACAGGGCCCCAAACATGGAATACAGCCCATAATATAGTAAAAATCTCTAAATTACAGAATATCATATGATTCCAAATCAAACGCGCGGCTTAATATTCACTACGGGACGGACCAAGTCACAATCCCTATCGGTGCACTCCCACACGCTCGTCACCTAGCATGTGTGTCACCTAATTTATCAAAACAATACGAAATACTGGGGTTTCATACCCTCAGTTCTAGATTTACAATCGTTACTTACCTCAAACCGGCCCGAATACTAATTCGCGATGCTCTTGCCCCTCGAATCGGCCTCCGGTCGCTCCAAATCTAACCAAAATCAGATTAATATTATCAGTATATGCTAGGGAGAGGAAACCCATTTGAAATTTATCAAAAATAAGCACAAATCCCGAAATTAGCCAAACCTGACCCCAGGCCCATGTCTCGGAACTCGATAAAAATCACACCACAAGAATCATCATCCTTCCCCGAGTCTATACATACCAAGAACATCAAAATCTAACCTCAAATTGGCCCTCAAATCCCCAATTCAAAGTCTAGAAATCTCAAGACCTAATCCCTCACTTTTACCCTTAATCCTCATAAATTTCATGTTAAATCAGGTACAAATCATCATAATCGAGTAGTGAGTTAAGAATCCTTACCTTAGACTGTTATCCCACGAATCCCTCTTCAATTTCCTCATCAAAAGCTCCAAACCCGAACACAAATGGTGGAAAAAAGGCTAAATTTCGTGAAGGCCACATTATATATCTTCTCCCCAGGGAAACCGCACCTGCGGCCCTTCTCTCCGCACCTGCGGATTCACTTAAGGACCCCCTTTTTCGCTTCTACGCTCGTCAAATCGCACATGCGGGCTCCCAGGTGCAGAATCTTTTCCGCTTCTGCGACTTCACAGCCCATAGCCCATTTCCGCATCTGCGATTCTTCCTTCACTTCTTCGGTCTCGCACCTGCGATCCCCTAACCGTAGGTGCGGTTACAACAGAACCAGCAGCTTCAGCAGCATTTTCCAACTTTCAAACACTAATGGCTATCCGAAATCATCCTGAGCCCCTCGTGACCCCAACCAAAAATACAAAAAGACATAAATAACCATCCGAACTTAGTCGAACCCTCAGAACACCCAAGATAACATCGAAGCATCAAATCAACCCATGATTCAAGCCTAAGGATCTTCAAACTTCCAAAAATCGCCAATGAAGCCGTAACTAAGCAAACCTCGTCCGAATGACCTGAAAATTTAAACACACATCCAAAATGATGCTACGAACCTGTTCCCACTTCCGGAATTTCATTCCGACCCCAATAGCTAATTTTCCACTGTCGAATGAAATTTGCCAAAAACTCAATTTCGCCAATTCAAGCCTAATTCTACTCCGAACATTAAAACCACATTTTGAACACACTCCTAAGTCCAAGTCACCTAAGGAAACTATCTGAGCCATAAAATCCACATTCCGGGGTCGTTTACCTAATAGTAGACTCCCGGTTGACTTTTCTAACCGTATGGCCAATTTAAGAGACTAAGTGTCTCATTTCTCACTATGACCACTCCGAACCCCAACCAATCGACCAAACACCACATAAATAGGTTATACAACATGTGATAAAGCAAAAACAAGGGAAAACATGGCTAATCTCATGGACCGACCGGTCCGGTCGTTACACATCATAAGCAAAAATAAGGTCATCTCGAACAATAGAAGCAACTTTGTTCTCGTTATTTTCATCTTTATTTCCTTCTCTAGTGTCTTGCTTCAACTTGTGGCAGTAACGTTTGATATGTACTTTCTTTCCACGGTGGTTGCACGTAATATTATTGTATTTGGACCTTGAATTACTTCTGCTTTACCTCAATTCCTCAACCCTATTGTTCTATATCTCCCTCGGTCTTCTGTAACCAAGATATCAGCTTGTGAGTACGAACCTGAGATTTTCTCCTTTCTTCCTCGTTCAACGAAGCACTCTTGGCATATTCCATGGTTACCTTACCATCAGGAGCTGAATTTGTCAAAGAAACACGAAACGTTTCCCAGAGTCTGGCAGAGTATTAAGAATCCAAAGTCCTTGTATCTCATAATCAAAATTAACTCCTATTCCAGACGGCTGATCAAGAACACCCTTAAAATCATTTGTATGATCAAGGATATGATTTCCCTCCATGTATTTAAAAGTCATCAATTGCTTTAATAGGATTAACTTATTGTCCCCAGCTTTTGAAGCTTAAAAGAGTCTCTAGCTTTTCCCACAATTATCTCGCATGTGTCTAATTCACAATATGGTTGTGAACATTATCTTCTATCCATTGTTGTATATATCCACATACTTGTTGATGCTCGATATCCCAATCTTTATTAGATATAGTCTCGGGTTTATGAGCTGCAAAAACTAGTAGATGCATCTTCTTCACGAACAACAAATCTTTCATTTTTCTTCTCAAAACATTATAATTGCTCCCATTTAAACATACCATCCTATTCATATTCGCCTCTATTTCGTAAAACCCGGATAAATAACCAAGGCTATGATACCACTATTATGACTGAAATAATCAGGTGTCATGTAGAAGCTAGTAAGTAAATTTTGAACAACGATAAATAAGACGATAAAAGAGAAATATACCAAAGGTGGAACAAATAATTAACGTGGCTCGCTCAATTGACCTACATCCACCAGCAGAGATGAGCAATACACTATATTAAAGAGAGTACAAAATATCGAAAGAACAACATCACAAAGAGGCACACACAAGTGAAAGGTTAATACTTGTTCCAAAATTTCTCCCCCTAAACAAGATTCTCAATCCCCTTATGGCTACATTTTGGATGCTACAAAACAAGAAGGAAGGATCCTCAATTTGTAGAAGTAAAAATATTTTCCTATAAGAAAAAGAACTAGCCAAATATGGGAGATCTATAATATCCTTTTATGAAAAGGAAAACTCAATTAAGCTAGATATGTTGTCCTTTCCTTCAAGAGATAGAAAATCAAATAGGAGTAGTAAGAAAATCAGGACAAACACCTAGTAATTTCTGTGAAATCTGATTAAAGAGTTGGCAATAGTAACATATCCAATTCCTAATTCAATAACTGCTCATGTATGAGTCCTACCTGAAACTACTAGAAGTACCAAACTACCAAGTTGATCACTACATTCTCATTGTTTGTTATATGCTTTCCTTAAAACTAATTTATGGTTTGAATATGATCTTTTCACTATTTTTAACTCCTAGTAGGAACTATGAAACGATCAAAGTCATATATTATCACTCTCAACTTTCTACCTGAACAAATCTGCTCTTACCGGAGTATATATATGTTTCTTAATTAATGAATTTGGACTGCTTTTGTTCTAGTATTAATCCTACAATAACTAGTTAGAGAAGCTAGTAACACTGGAGTAGTAAATAACTTCCATTGGTGGCTTAATTTGAACAGCAATGAGTTCTATATAGAACAAAACTGAATTACAGTGCTCTTAATAAGAATAGCAAGATTACTAAAATGTCATGAGTCCGTCATACATACGGAAATAAAAGTTACATCTCATCTTTGTTGAAAATTTGTTGTAAATCTATACAGTTATGCGATAGACAGAGCGAACTGTGATAAGTTTGAGTTGATGATAAAATGAATGTAAGGATTACATAAGTGTCATTACCAACGACAGTATTTACCAAAATTGTTTAATACTCAAGAAAAATATTTTTTAATTCATTCCATCCACACAGGCTTTCATCTTCAGGGGGTTTAGCTTCGACCCCTACCTTGTATATTAATAACTCAGTAAGAAGTTAATCAAGAAAAGTGTTTACCCGATAAAGCGGCACAGTTAAATTTATTATGTAGTTTATAAACAAGCGAACTGATTTGACCAAAACTAATAGAAAATAAGATTAAAAATGAGACTTCGCAATTGAAATTGGAAAAGATGACAAGCTCGGCTCCGAGCACAATGTCCCCGAGGACATTAATGAAAGCAATGATAAAGAACAAGTAAAGTTGTTTAATTGAAAACAAAAGCAAAATATAGTGTACGTTTACAAAGAATTTCATGTCTTACAATAGTTGTTGAGCCTTCTATTTATAGCTATACCTAGGGAAACAAGATCCTAGGATCAAGCTCCACTTAAATGATAATAAAAGAGTCATTGATGAATATGTTACGGCAGACCATAAATACAAATATTCTATATATTGGCTGCTCATTTAATGTTAGATAATATTCTCTCATTGAATGCTATCTGATGGCAATATACTCGATCTGCTCCCGCGGAGTACGCTCACTTCGGTCTTTAGCTGATGACGTCAGCAATTGATTTATCCGGTACAGGTTGCTATTGACTTTGCATTGCCTATCTTCGGTTCCACGTGTCATGCTACCATTCAACCATTTATTATAAACCAATTTTACCCCATGCAGATAGTCCCTCTACTTTTCGATGACATATTTTTGTGTTAGCGGGAGTTGGTGAAGATCCATTTCTTGGCAGGAAAGTTCCTGAACAGTCTCTGACACTTGAAAGGGTGCATGTCTTCTCGCATATAATACCTCGAACATATGTTTCCCACGATTAACCAGATATTTTCACCAGGTTTTAAGGTAATTGTCACGATCCAATATCCCAACCCGTCGTGATGGCGCCTAACATATCAGCCAGGCAAGCCAGAACATGATAATAAAGGAAAATAGATCAACGGAACTCATAGAAATAGCATAAATCCGAAATCTCAATCCAACAAATACTACTAATACAAAATAAATACCCCAGAATCTATTAACTACAGAGTCATGAGCTCTACAACAGAGTACAAGTCTGAAACTGAACAATAATAACATTGTCTGAACTGTACCAGTAGTATGAGAGGAAAAGACAAGTTAAAAGTGCGACTAAGGATGTATCTCTACCTCGCCTCTTAGATAGTCCAACAAGCGAGTTCTGATAACTGGTCCTCACACCTGGATCTGTATAATTAAGTGCAGAGTGTATCATGTATACAATCGAACCGATGTACTCAATAAGTATCGTAACTAACCACAGCAAGGGGAAAATAATTAATTATAAATGATACCTGCTATAACATGTACAGTTTCAAATAATTCAACAAGTACAGAATAGTAATGTGAACAAGTATAAGATACTGAGAGGACTATATGTGTGTATATGTAAAATTACTCATAAACTCTACTCAGTCACGGATATAGCATATAAGATGATATGCAGATAATCAGATAGCAAACCATGAAAATTACAAGTAGAGATGAAATACAATTGCAAAATAACACTAGCCAGACTTTTCCCAACCTTTCCATATCCGTACCAACTCACTGATCAGTTTTTCTCAATAATCGTGTGTACACCCTCACTAAAGGAACATGAAAGGGTGGCCATAGAGGGATAGTTTGTATCCACGCACTGCACGGACAACTCACGTGTTGTAAAGACAACTCACGCGCTAATAACATCAATATTTGGATCCGCACGGATAACTGGCATGCTACAAGGAAAACTCACAGTCCAATAATATCAATCATATGGACAACTCACGTGCCAACAATCATAATCCGCCCGGTATGGTCATAGATTACCAGTCCAGCTTATAACACAGAGAAAGAAACTATACGAGAGTACATGTACATGATCAATAATTATCGATTTCATACTCCTGGATAGGTATATCTAGCATGCTATAGTGTAGGCATGTGCAATGTGTGCTATCACAGATAAAATCGATAACATCCATCAAGAATAGCATTTATTAGTTTCAACCGGAAGAATAACATTAATGAAATCTCAAATATGGCACAAATAGTTCACAGAGTTGTACAAGTAGGAGAGACATTTTAACTTGAAGCTTATTAGTCATTTCAAGTCATGTCATAGCCTAAACTCTACCCAAACATTGCATTAGTACCTCGGTGCACGTATATGGATTCAACCCCGCACATATGCGCCACCCATAACACGTATCTATCACAAATAATTCAGGCAACTAATGACTCAACCAAGTTTAGATAAGATACTTACCTCAAGCAAGCCAAATTACTCCCTTAACAAGCCCTTCACGCGCGTATCAACCTCTAGAAGGCTGGTAACAATTGATTCCAAATGATAAAGATAAGATCTTTAACCAAAATAAAAAAGTAAACCCAAAAGGTAAACCATGGGCCCATATCTTGGAACCCGACAAAATTCACAAAATCCAAACACTCATTCACATAGGAGTCCAACCATACCAAAATCATCTAATTCCGACCTCAAATCGACTTTCCAACCTCCATTTTTCATTTTTTCGAAGTTTCCCAAAATCCCATGTTTCTTCAATTAATTAACTAATTAAATGCTAAAACAAATATAGAATCATGGAATAATGATGAATCCTAGTCGAAAATACTTACCCCGATCGAAGATGTGAAAATCTCCTCCAAAATCGCCCAAAGTCGAGCTCTCCAACTCAAAATGTGAAAATAAAGTTGCCGCCTAGTGATTACACATCGGGATCGCGGAAAATACCACACCATCGCGAAAAAAATATATTCAGTGACTGAAAAACCTGCTACGCGAACGCACCCTCAAGTTTGTGCATGCGGTGACCAACTTGCAAACCTACGTGATCACGATAGCATCACGCAACCGCAAAGAATAACGCATTTGAAAATCCTAGACCTCTCCTACCTTCTTCGCGAATGCGTCTATACACATGCATTCGCGTATCACAAAATCCTAGAATTTTGTGATCACGACCACAACCTCGCGAACATGTAGAACAAATTCCCAGCTGCCAGAAAAAAATCTACGCAATCGCATCCTTCTTCCTGCGATCGCGAAAGAGGAAACTAGAAGCACAAATATCAACAATCTAACAAAGTCCAAAATCATACCTAACTTGATCTGAAACATACTTGAGGCCACCAAGAACCCATCTAAATGTACCACCAAGTCCTAAAATACGATAAAGACTTAGTTGAAGCCTCAAATCACATCAAACAACATCGAAATCACAAACCGCACGCCAATTCAAGCCTAATAAACTATTGAACTTCCCATTTCTAAAAATAATGCCGAAAAATACAAAACCCACTCCGATTGACCTCAAATTTTGCACACAAGTCCAGAACTGAAATCCAAGCCCAGTATCAACAAAGTCAACTCTCGGTCAAACTTCTCAACCTTCCAAACCTTCAACTTTCCAACTTCGCCAATTCAAGCCAAAACAACCTACGAACCTCCAAATCCAAATCTGAACACATACCCAATTCCAATATAACCATACAAATCTGCCAGAACGCTCAAAACTCTATTTCAGAGTCGTTTACACAAAAGTCAACATTCGGTCAACTCTTTTAACTTAAGCTTCCAACCTTGGGGTAAGTGCCCCAATTCATTCTGAAACATCCCCTGACCAAACCAACCACTGCGGCAAATCATCTAACTACAAGTGAACAAAAAATAAGCAATAAGCATGGGAACATGGCTACAACACACAAGCCGAGCGGCTCGGTCATCACAGTAATCATGACCATAGTTTTATCGTCTATAACTTCCCTTATACTCATTTTTTCACTTATTTACTTCTAAAATTATCATAAGTCTCTCTTCGTCTCTACACTTACTCTGCAACTGCTAATAAAAGTGTACATCTTGTCCAAGCCTCTTTGCAAACAAGTTTACTGACCCTTTATTTCCATTGTTTCTTTTACTGCACTCTTCGGAAAGTCTGGTCTTCTTTTCGATCGAGGCCCAAAGAAAAATAAAGACAAAGAAGCTGATGTCGATTCTAAACTCCCACAATGAGACCCATCATAGCAAAACATATCAGTACTGCTCATGACTTCCAAGAGAAATCCCTTTCTGCGTTTTCACGGACTTCGGTTGTTAGCAGGTATCCCTCCCCCATTCGTCCTTATAGTATCCCCAATGTGAAGGAAGACTGCAACTGCCTTAATCTTGAAATCCTTGCCCCGGATATGATAGAATAGGTTACCTTTACCAAGAAGGGTTTGACGTATGTCTATACGTATCCCTTTAACTTAGGTCCATTATCCATTGGGTTGACTTAAAGGGTCGACCCCGCTATTTTGGAGTTTTGCTACTAGTACCATGTTTGCCTATCACAAGTAGGCCTATCGATGGAAAACGGTAACTTTCCTTCTCCAACTGTGCACGGAGACTCAAAAACCCTAAGCTTTCTACATATGATAAATCTTTACTCTCCCAAACTTTTCCATGGGGGAGTAATAAATTGCATCAAATGCGGCCACCACGTTGTTCTCACCAGTGGTGATGACGATGGTGACTATAGATGGATTGAGAGATTCTTCATCATTGCTACCAGGGACATCATCCTTGCCACAACTCCGTCTTTTCCTGAGTCGTGGAATCGCTTTCATAAGTATTTGATGTAATCATTCCTTTCCTTCGTGAAAAGATTATTTTCTATTATTGCTAATCTTCTTATTTCTTTTGTTCTAGCTCCCCGATAGGAATCACCATATGTTCAAGGCCTGGACCAATGGGTTCAGAAAGTTCTGAAAATCACAACACCACAATTTAGCCGGTGGAAGAAAATGGCCCTCAAATACGGGTGGAAGGCCAAAAATCATGGTAAACTAAGTCCTTCTTTTTTAACCTCTGTACGAAAAATAGGTAACTTCATTAAAAAAGTTGATAACTGCATTTTTTACTTGATCTAGGACTTCCGCAGGTGCTCTGTCACCTGTCCCGAGGTCGACATTTAAGCTGACCCTGAAGAGGCCAAGAGGGTGCTGTAGAGTGCTCTTACTCGAAGTAGTTCCCACGGATATGCTTTCGGTGATGGTGTCTCTTTTCGGAGTCCCCAGCACGAGAACAAGAAACCAAAAGGCGATGTTCTCCTTCAAAGGAAAAGAAGTGGCTCCCCTTTAAAGGAGAAAAATATCTTCATCAACTCAACCGGAGGCTCAGCCAGGAGAGCTTCAAAACCCAATGTCTGGTGAAATTGACATGCTTTGAGGTGAGATGAGCTTGGTCAAGAACGCTGATTCTCATTTCTCGACCCCTTTTGCTGCCTCCGATCTAGGGAGCACGAAGCCTAGACCTCTTCTACCTTCGATCACTGAGAAAATAAGAATCAACACTACCCTCACTCCAGAGTCTTCTCATCCTTCCACAAAAAAAACTTCACGCCAATCGATACCACCCACTCCTTCACTACCAGCACCAATCGCATATCCTCAACTGGCAACAGATGACCGAGAAATGGATGCTTCTTTGTCTCTATTCACCCGACGACAGGAATTTGGGGCTTAATTAATCAACCCCTTCCCTAGGTCCTCGAGGGAGGAGAAGTGCCACTATTTTTGTTTTGAAAGGGTGACATCTTTTTTCCAAGCGAGTAGAGCTTGCGAATTATCTGAAGTAAGATTGCAACAACATGCACTCCCTTTCCTGGGAGTGCCTGATAAACAACGCCATGCACAGCACGGCGCAGGTACCAAACTAGTACTCGTATCTTCTTTTGTATTCACCTGTTGTAAAGGAAATCCTAACCTTGATATTCTTTTTACAGGCCAATTTCTTTCTTCTGAAGGCCTACAAAGGTTTATTCCTGACAAATAAGACTTTCTTCCAAGCGGGATCAACTTTTGGCCGAGAGGAACTAACTTGTTGCGCACCTCTCAGTGTTAAGGGGAAAAGCTACTAAAATCGGCAAGCTCGAGGACCGATTGAAGCAAAGAGTACAAACAAAATGGCCCACATACAAGAAGCCACTCAATTACACGTGCAACTTCAAGAGGCTAAGGCTAAATGAGATAAGCTTCACGATGGTGTGCTTGCTGCTGCCGATCGCGAGTCTACCTTTGAGGAGAAAATAAATAATTTGAAGGCATGCTTAAGCTCCAAAATAAATGAGGCCAATGCTGTCGAGAAGAAGAGAGCCAAGATGGAGGAAATTCTCAAAAGGGCAATGGATCATAATCAAATTCACTCAAATACAAATGTTGAGCTCGATTCTTTCCTTAATGCCCTAAGATCCGAAAGGGATGGCGCTCACACCGAAATTGATAGGTTTCGAGCATAGCTCCAGAACGAAGAATATTCCCTCATTTATAGAAGACTTATGATATATATCATATGAGGAGGAAAACCTTGGAAGAGGCCAAAATGGGCATCGCTAATATAGATGATTGTATTTCCCCAGACCGAAGACTGGAGTTTTCTACTGGTGTACACCTTCCCGCTCGGCCCGCTGCAATTGAGTCGTCGAGTACTGGTTCTATGTATTTGGGGACCGAAGGGGGGATCAAGGAAGAATAAGATGAAGATCCTTGACCTGTAGTTGATCCACCTTCCTCCATCGGCGAAATGCAGATCCTTCTCTCCCTTTGGGCTCTAACAGCAATGATGCTTAGTTTCTTTTTACTCTTGTTATTGTACTTTGTAATTATGCCAAATTTTCACTGAGTTTGGCTCTTTGATAGATAAAGAGTATTTTGATTAAGTATTGTGCAAAATATAGTTCTCTTATGTGGAATTGATCAAAACTACGTGTATATTTTCATCTGATATCTTTTAATTCCGAGCGTAAATTATTCTAGAGTTGACCCTTTACTATCAAGGTTTCATAAGGGCCCTCTTGTTTTTATGATTCTCTTGAAGAGGACGTTTCCAACTCATTCCACCACAAGCATTTGAAGTTTTTGTTAACTTTCAAATGATAAAATTAACTCATCATTTAGACAAGAAATAAGATAAAAACAAGAGGACTTAATATATCCCTTCTATCTTTAAAGTACATAAACATTCACTTGCTAAAGTCAAAACTACCAATAAATATGGATAAATTTGTACAACTTATTTCTATGGTGCCGATTATGCAGTCCTTGATCCTGATGAGATACTACTGTTCCTGATTCTAGCAGTCCCCGATTTTCGTGGCATTCTTGTTTTCATATCTTATATTATCCCCCTTCCCCACGATGTTCGAATGCAACGTACGTGAATTAGAACACTAGAAGTCTTGCTTCATCGGTGGAAAAAACTTGTGAAAGGTTAAATAATCTATTTTAGTGATTGAAGACAAATCTTTCCAATGTGCCAAAGATTATTTAACCATCCATATATCTGTTCACCATTTGAAATTTTGTTCCTTGATATGTGAACCTCTTCCTTTGCCGATGACACTCCCTTGTGTAGTATGCTTTTCATTGCTGCCTCGTAAAACTCTTGCCAAAAAAACTCGATGGGGATAAAAATTGGTTGAAGGAAAAAGAGTGTAGCACATACTTTTGGTACTGGTAGCATCCATCAGCAATAATACCTTTTGAGGTAGGTCACGTTCCAATTCTTGGGAAAATTAGCCCATTTTAATTCTTGGGTAAATTAGACCATTTTAATTCTCGAACTCGTACGATCCTTTGCTAGTAACAGCTGAAACCCAATAAGGACATCCCTATGTAGGACCCAGCTTCCCGGCATTGACTTTTCGAGTTCCCTGAGTCACCTTTCTCAATACCAAGTCTGCTACTTTGAAGTAGCAGAGATTGGCCATCTGATTATAATGTCTCTCCATCCTTTGCTTTTGATCCGTCATCCTCACGTACACCAATTCCCGTGTCCTTCTAGAAGGTCCAACCTCACCAGCAACACTTCATTGTTTGCTTCTTCATTTTTTTGGGAAAACCTTAAAGTTGGTTCCCCTACTTCCACCGATATCAGAGTTTCCGCTCCATATACGAGAGAGAAAGGTGTTTCTCCCGTGCTCTATTTCGCCATTGTCTGGTATGCTCATAGCACACCTGGTAACTCTTCGGGCCATTTGCCTTTAGCAGCTTCTAACTTCTTTATAAGGTTTTGGGTAATCACCTTATTGGTTGATTATGCATGTCTGTTAGCACTTGTATTGTACGGTGAGGAAGTACTCCTCTTGCTTTTCAAAATCTTCGAAAAATTTTGTGACTTTTGAGCCTATGAGATGCGGCCCGTTGTCGCAGGAATCTCCTTTGGTATTCCGAATCGGCTAATTATGTAGTCCATATGAAGTCAACCATTTTATGCTCACCTATATTTTGGTAAAGACCTACTTCAACCAATTTAGTGAAGCAATCAGTTAAAACTGAAAGAAATCTTACCTTTCCGGGGCCCGGTTGTAGAGGACCGACTATGTCCATTCCCTATTTCATGAATGAGCATGGGGACAATACAGAATGCAAGATTTCTACTATTTGTACCAACTGTGCATGGCATTGACATTTGTTACACTTCTGAACGAATGTTTTTGTGTCCTGCTCCACTCGGGGCCAATAGTATCATGCCCTAACCAACTTTAGAACTAATGAATCTGCACCGAAACGGTTCGCAAAAATTCCTTCGTATACTTCTCTCATCACATAGTCCGCCTATGAGGCTCCCTCACATCGGGCCAATGGACCTAGGTACGACCTTCTATATAATTGCCCATTCACGAGGCAGTAACAAGACGCTTTGGTTCGTAGTGTCAGAGATGCCTTCGGGTCTTCGGGTAAGTTTCCATGCCAAAGATATTCGATGAACTCATATCTCAAGTCCCAGACTAAGTTGTTTGAGTTGAATTCACAGTAACCATCCATATCCAATACCGAATTTAGAAGTTGAAACGACAGTACCGGAGCCAGGTCCTTTCATTTCATTGTCAGGTCCTTTGTGTCAAAAATCCTATAAAATTGGTTCATTACCTACCGGTTGGGAGTCGCATTTTATCTAGATGACCTCGGAGCCAATTCCCCGGGACAGTTCAAGTCTTAACACCAAAGACTCATATTCGGCTTTATCGTTAGTTATTAGAGCAATCTTAATGGACTACCTCAGGGTTTCTCCCGAGGGTGTGACTAAACCAACCCCAATACTGGACCTTTTTACATTTGGAAGCTCCATCCGTGATCAAGGTCCAAACTCTTGATGTCATTTCCAACACCAGGGCGGCTTACTTAGCAGCCAAGGGCATTAATCCGGGATTGAAATTGGCCACAAATTTGGCCAAAACTTGTGACTTGATCACAATCTTGAGCTTGTACTCAATGTCAAACTCATTAATTTTGACTTTCCGTTTAGCCAAACAGCCTGACAACTTAGGCTTGTGAAGGACATTCCTTAAGGGAAAGTTGTCAAACCGGCTACTTGAGTGCGCTGATAATAAGGCCTGATCTTTCGAGAGGCGACTACGAGATGTAGGACTAGCTTTTCGAGGTACAGATAGTGAGTCTATGCTCCCAACAATACTTTACGAATATAATAAATAAGAAATTGTAAACTTTCTTCCTCTCGAACTAAAACGACACTTACCGCTACTTCCGAGACCGCTAGGAATAGCAACTATTCACCTTCCCTCGATTTTGATACTAACAAGGGGCTTGATAGGTGCCTTTTTAGGTCTTTTAAGGTCTTATGGAATTCCGAAGTCCATTCAAAATTGTTTTTCTTTTTCGGAAGTGAAGAAAAGTGATGGCACTTTTAAGAGGATCTCGAGATGAATCTACTTAGATCCTCCAATATTTCATTCAACCTTTGTACCTCCTTTACATTTTTCAACTGGTTCACAATGTCCTCGATAGATTTGATTTTGTCGAGATTTACCTCGATCCCTGTTTGCGAGATCAGGAACCCCAAGAACTTTCCTGAACCAACCCCGAATGCACATTTTTCTGGGTTGACTTTCTTGTTATGATTCCTCAAGATATGAAAGGTTTCTTGGAGGTGTTTCAAATGATATCCTGCATTCAAAGTCTTTAGTAACATATCATCAATGTATAATTCCATTGTCTTGCCTAGATGATTTTCAAACATTTTATTAACGAGCCTCTGATAAGTGGCTCTAGCGTTCCTAAGACCAAATGGCATCACATTATAGAAATATGTGCCATGTTTCATTATGAAATAAGTTTTTTCTTGATCCTCCAAGATCATCTTGGTTTGATTGTACCCGAAGTAAGCATCAAGGAAACTCATCAACTGGTGTCTGGCCATAGCATCAATCATTAGATCAATAGTTGTTAATGGAAATGAGTCCTTAGAACACGCCTTATTTAAATCCTTATAATCTACACACATTCTAAGCTTATTATTCTTCTTTGGAACTACAACTACATTGGCTAACTATTCTGGATATTTACCTCCCGTATAGAATCAATATTGAGTATTCGGGTTACCTCTTCTTTAACAAACCTATTCCTTACCTCTGTTATCACGTGTTTCTTTTGCCTTATTGGCGAGAAGTTTGTATCCAGGCTTAGCTTGTGCATGGATACAACTAATGGGATACCCTTCATATCCGAGTGCAACCTTGAAAAATAGTCAACGGTAGCTTTAAGAAAATTTATAAACCTTAACCTGAGCTCGGGGTTTACTCCTTTCTCCAGATGGGACTTCCTCTCAAGAACTCTTAGAATAAGGCCACTTGCTCGAGTTCCTCTGCGGTCGACTTGGTCGCATCCGTCTCTTCCAGTACTTGAAAATATCTGGGAACTTGATAACATTCCATTGACTCTTCGCTTTTAATGTCTTCATAAAGAAAGGGAGAAAGCATTGGTTCCTGTGATTTCTATTTGGTGGACTCTTTTACCCTACTTCTAGAAATAGTTCCCGTGTTCATCTCCCAATCGGTTGATCTCCTCTTATTTGCTTGATTCCTTTCGGGGTTGGGAATTTCAACAACTAATGATATGTTGAGGGCACAGCCTTCTTCTCGTGTATCCACGGCCTCCCAAAGATTACATTGTAGACCATGTCGCCATCTAGTAGTTCGAATAAGGTGGTCTTGGTTACACCTTCGGCGTTTGTGGGCAGCAGGATCTCTCCTCGGGTTGTAGCACTTGTCAAATTTATTCGAGCTAAGCGATTTGTTTCTGGAATGATGCTTCCAGCCAGCTTTGCTTGCTCCAACACTCTCTATTGGATGATGTTGGCTGAGCTTCCCGGGTCAACCAAAAAACACTTCATTTGAAATCTAAAATACTAAGAGAGATTACCAAAGTGTCATTATGTGGTAGAAGAAGTCCGCCAGCGTCTTCCTCCATGAAGGTGATATCATCTTTCGAGACTTCCCAGAGTCTCTTTTTGTGAGTCACCGGTATCTTTGTTTTCTTGGTCGCCGAGAAGGTGACACCGTTGATATCACTCCCTCAGAAAATCATGTTGATAATCAACCAAGAGGAGTCTTCTTCCGCCTTCAAAGGTTATGCGTTGTCCCGACTTTGGCCGTGGTTGTTCTTGGCTCGATCACTTAAAAATTCCCTAAAATGGCCATTCTTCAATAATGTCGCCAACTCTTTGCCTAGATGCTGGCATTCCCTAGTTCTACGGCACTGAGTCCCATGATATTCGCACCACAAGTTGGGATCCTTTTGGCAGGTATCGGATCTGATTGGCTTCGGGAATCGTGCTTCTTTGATATTCTGAATCCCTAATACCAACTCAACTCAGCTGATGTTGAAGTTATAATCCAATAACCTAGGGTATGTGGAGTCCCGGGTGGAAACCCTTTGCTGATGAATCCCTTAGTTCTTTCATATGGGAGAAAACTACTTTTCGAAGACCGTCGATCTGCATCGAAATCGCTTTTGAACTTGCCCTGGTTCTTGTCTCGGTACCATCCGTTGGTTGATATCAGGAACCTGAGTTGATCGCTTTGTATTCTTATTTTTTCCTCAAAATGGTTATGGACATCTGCCCATGTGGTTGCTTGGAATTCAAGCAGGCTTTATTTCAACTTTCCGGAGGCATCGGAGCTCCATGGATTCAAACACTTTGTGAACTCCTTCACTACCCACTCATCCTGATACGGAATCGCATCGAAAATACGGATAATACAAAAATACGCAGAATCAAAAAAGATAGAAGATTAGGATTTAAAATAGAGAAAGACAAGAACCTAACTATGAGTTAGACCCCTTGAATTCCTATAATAAACACTAATCTAGGAAGAACAAGAACAACTAACACGGATTAAGCTAAGCATAAAATGCAATTCAAAGCCCCTAGAAGATATATCAACTAGAACGATGAATTAACATTCAAATACAAAAGATAACCCAAGAGTATGAACATGAACTCATACATGATAAACCTAACATAGATAATCTAAAAACATGGTAAATAAAGAGAAATAAAAGATACCCTAAACCTCTCAAGGTTTNACTATCATAAGACTCAACATCACTCACATAACTAGCTAAAGAGTCGTTACACAAAGAGCTAGAAACATCCAACAATACACAAGAACTCTTAACTAGTTACAAGTCACCATTATCTTTCACATCACAAGATAAAGAAATATCAAACTCACCAATGTAATAGATATCTTTCAAACTCAAAGTCTCACCACAATCAACTAAAGTATCATGATTAGAAGGATAAGCTATTTTACCTTGAAGCTCTTCGAAAGTATTTTCTTTACCTTGAACTTGCTCATTTTCAAAAGTTCTCTTGAATAGGTAGCTTGATCCTCTTCCAAGCTCTTCAAAGTAGAGGTAAATTCACTTGATGGCTCCTTTCCAAAAGTCCCTACACCTGATACAAAACAACTAGAGAAAGAAGAAAGGTCAATGGCATTAGAATAAGGAAAATCCTCACTCTTTTTTTGTTTTCCCTCTTTCTTTTCTCTCATTTTATTTTCAAGCTCTTTACTATTTTCGTGAGACAACTCACTCACTTCACTCCACACTTTCTCTTCTTTTTTCACTCTAGAGTTGTCACTTTTCTCTCCCTCACTTCTCTCTTTATTTTGTCTCTCATTCTTATGTCTTTTTGCATTTTTCAAGGATGTTCAAACTCATTTGGGTTCTTCCCCTTTGGTTCACTTCATCCCTCCTATATTCGTCATTGAAAACTTGTTGGATGTTGTCCAACTCATTGAAGGTGGTCTCATGATCATGTTGAAAAAGTAGGTTGTTAATCATTCGAGACTCTTTAGGTGGTACGGGTGGCGGTGGAGGAGGGAGATTGTCCCTCTTTGGTGGTGCTTGAGGTATATGTTGTGGAGGTAGAGTTAGTGGTGGTTTAGGTTGAGGTGAAGGTTGATAAGGTAGTAGTTGATGTACTTGTGGTGGTTGAAGTGTGGTTGGGGGTTGTATTTGGTGTTGGTAGTGGGGTGGTGGATAAGTGTAAAGTGCATTGTAAAAAACATCAAAGGATGAACATTGGCTTGGTATAGTATAAGCATCATAATCTCCACTTGGACTAAGAGAAGGACTTGCGAATTGATTTGCATTAAAAACTCCATATCCAATATCTTGCCTCACCGCCAACTTATTCTCGAAGTGTTTAGGAATGAAAGAATTCCCCCTTCCATTTAGATCAACCACATTGTGTGCAGCTGAAAACTAGAAGATTTGTTTTTATGTCTCTTACGGTATTAGACATCCCATACACGCAAGGTTCGGGATACGGTCTGAGGTTTTGGTCTCGAGCCATCGGCCTCAAGGAGATAAAGGCACGTAAATCGATGCAGGGAAACGACGCAGGAATCAATGCAGGAAGTTATGCGTCAAAGTATGATTCTGCACTTAAACGGTAATTAGCCAGATCCACCAAAATTTTTGTAATAAATGCTAGAAGTACTATTTTATTTCTCCCTCGCCTATATAAAGAGGGACCCTTATTGACAACAAAAACACAAGACATTGAATACAAGAACATTCTCTGCTTTTACCGTCAAACTCTTCTTTTTCCTCTTTGTTAGCTTGTTTATTTGCATTCATTGCATTCCTTTACTTGTTTTTCATTTATTGCCTATCAGTGATCATAAATAGCGTATCTCAAGGCTTGCAAGTGCGTTGTATCTCTAGTTTGTTATTCATCCCAGCCCCGAGCCTCGGCTTCAAGGAATCTCGAGGCCAGCATCAAGCCCCCAAAGTTAACATCGAGCCTTCAAATTAAGGCGCTCTGCTTTGCTTTCTTTTAAGCTTTTTTTTCCCACTGTTTTACCCAGACACACCTAGCTATAATCACTCAATAACCGGTATTAAGATAAATCACGTATTTTTAGAACCACATAATCAAATATAATTGTAGTTACCATTTTCATGGTAAACAGTTTGGCGCCCACCGGGCTAATAATAATAGTGGTTGTTTTAATACTAGTTCGCCAATAACGCAAGTTATATTTCCCACTTTTTCTTGTCCCAAGAACCTTTTCTTTCATGTCAAATGACTGGGTCAGCAAACGCGCACGAAAATAGTAGCTTTAGAAAATTTGGAGAGGATGATGTGAGTGTCCCCAGTGCCGGTGTACCACCGCTAAACTCTAGCAACATGGCGGGGCCGATCCCACAAAGCACAGACTCAAATAGTGGGTGGAGTGACAACATCGACCCTCACACCCACGGGGGTGCGCATCGAAGAGGCCGGCAAGAGGAGCAGGAAATCGCCGTTCAAAAGAACGGAGAAGAATATCTCCGAATGATCCTTGAAATGCTTCAAGCGTAGCAAACAGCGATTGTTCAGTTACAAAATTACCAGAGAACCTTGGGCGCGCCCACTCCAATAGCGACTCCTCGAATATAGCCAATTGCGGAAAAGCTAAGGAGTAAAGGGCCAACAACCGACCCTGCCATCATAAGAATACTCGGGGGACCCGCCTGGAAAATGGAGCCATGACTCCAGGAGAAAAAATCAGAGCATCGGAGGAAAAGGTTTCGACCTTACACCGAGAATCGAAGAAGGGCCACGAGGGTCAATGAGCCTCGGGCCAAACTGAAAGCGTGCCAAATCGGGGAAGCAAGCAAAGCTGGTTCCAATAAGCGTACAGGATCAGTAGGAGTGCCCCACTCAACCCGATACAACTATGATGTTTCGAACATCATATCAGCCATGGGAGAAATCAGAGAAACCATATGGCCTAAGCCCATATCATCGGGTCCCTCTCAGAGAGACACCAACCTGATATGTAAGTTTCACGACACTCACAGTCACCGAACCAAAGGTTGCAGACACCTTCTGAAGGAAGTAACCCGGTTAGCTAACAAAGGATATCTGCGAGACTTCGACTACAGTCGGATCACGGACCTCCCTCAGGGAGGAATGGTGTCCCGAAGGAATGGAATAAGGAAGCCGACATTTCACGCGTATGATCGTTGGGGGAAACAGCACCCCGTAGGGACCGTTGAGCAAGCGAGCGGAAGCCTCGGATGCGGCGGCTGGACAGATTTAATGCCATAACATCCCAGGACATCCTTACGTTCATCAACGTGAGTCCTGAGACCCTGTCCCATCTGCATAATAAAGCGCTGGTAAATTCTTTTCTTCTGAATAAAATTCGAATTAAACGCGTCCTTTTGGATCCAAGTAACTCGGCCAACACAATCAGAACAAAAGTAGCGGAACAGCCAGGGATGCCCGGCCAGGTCATAGCCACTTCGCCAACTCTCACTAGGTTGAACACAACTGGCTGGACGACCAGAGGGGAATAATATCCCCTCAGGATGGCGGGGAAGACTTCCTCACTCCTCGTATTTTTGAAGATCCAAACGCAACCGAATCAACGGTCGAAGGGCTAGAACATGCCGCCCTTGTCGGACAACCTCTAGATCGAAATACAAAACGAGGATTCCATCCGGAATAATAACTCATCGAGTGAGTATCGAACCTCGGTTCAAGCAAGCAAAAAAAAAAGTGGTCATTTATACTCAACCGTATCGAAGGTAGCGACAAACAACGTGCCAGTTCGAGAGAAGGTATACAACTCCCTACCTCTCATGAGAGTCGAACACTGAGTGACGCCGAGACCGGGTATCCTCCTTTGGAAAAAATTAAGCTCGGAATTAAAGCATATCGAAAGTTAATACCTCATTGTCTGCATCGTCGCGTTGGTGTCTCAATAAAAGCACTCGCTTCGAAGCATATTGCATAAACCTAGGTTATGGGGTTGATTCGCCAAAGGGCCCGTCGGGATCGGAGGGCATGATTTTAAATGTCAGCCCCAAACGGCTATCAAATCCCAGATTATGTTGGGTTTCGTGGCCGACTCCGCGCCCGCCTTGATACCCGAGATAGAGAAACAATTGTTGTTAACGGACATATCATCCGGGGTGTAGACCTCGTTCACCGATGGTGCTTCCAATACGGAAGGATCTAGGCTCGACATGGTCCTCAAACCACCCGAAGATAATGTAACTGAGCAATCCTTAATAATCGCAAAGTCGACTAACGATAAAGCCGAGTACGAGGCTGTGATTGCAGGTATGGAGTTATCGAGGAACCTCGTAGTTGAGTACAACAAGGCCAAATGTGGTTCCCTCCTGGTTATTGACCAAGTAAGCGGAAACTTTGAGATCTGAAAGGACAAAAAGCGGAGGTGCCTCAACAAGACCTTGGCTACGCTGCATCGTTAGGAAAAATTAACATTGAACCATGTATAGCAGAAATCAAATTAGCGAGACCAACGCCCCCGCATATCAAGGGTCGCCTACCGAGGGAGATGATGTACTCCTCGGAGCCGCGGTCCGGTTAGCAAGATCGGTGGTTAAAGATGACCGCGCCAAAATTAACTCCACCAGTCTGACTTAGGATCGGAGAAACAAATACATAAACTACCTAAAAGATGGAGAGTTGCATGCGGACTCGAAGGAGTCAAAGGACTTCCGGATCAAGACAGCCAGGTTCTCGCTCGACGAGAGTGACACCCTATGCAGGAGAACTCCTCACAGGCCTTTGGCGGACTGTTACGATGTAAGTATGGGGAAAAGATGCCAGAGAGTTCATCTGCGAATGTCAAAGGTCTGCGTCCATGATCCATCGAACCGGCAAGCAACCGTACTCGGTCTCATCACCCTGACCGTTCGTAAGACGGGGATGTATATCGTCAGGCCACTACCCACGATGTCGGGTAAGGACAGACTTATTCTGTTTATAACTGACCATTCCTCTAAATGGGCAGAAGCACCGGCCGCCAAAATAAATGAAAGAACAGAAGTTCTCAACTTCATATGGGACTGCATCCTATGGCGGTTTGGGGTCTCCTTCGAAACAACTTGCGACAACGGAGAAACAACTCACAAGAGGAAAGGTCACGAGGCGCCTCCAGGTTCACAAAATCAAAGGAATCTTATCAACACCATACCACCCATGCGCCGATGGCTAGATCAAATCCACAAACACAACCATTACTCGGAGTTTGAAGAAGAAGTTGGAAAGCACGAAGGGCAGACGAGAGGAAGTGTTGCCCAAAGTCATGCGGGCACATCAAACCACTCCCAAACCGAGCACGGGGAGACACTGTTCTTTCTAGCATATGGGTCCGAATCTCTAATACCGGTCGAAGCAGGAAAGCTGAACGACGGATTCAGGAATGCTCCAGAGGAATCAAACCATGAGGCCATGGTCGTGGTCCTCGAGCTGCTCAACAAGGAACGAGAAGCCTCATTAAGCCGGATGGCCGCGCAAAAACGAAGGGTCAAAAGATACTATAACAGGAGATCTAACCTCCGATATTTTGGATTCAGAGACTTAGCCTTAAGAAAGGTCACTTTAGACACCAGGAACCCCATCGAAGGTAGGCCAGGACCAAGCGAGGAAGGATCGTACTGTGTCCTGCGGATAATCGAATGGACCATGCTCGCACACAAAGATCGAGCACTCAACGGCAAAGGCCCACGCACTTGTATCAAATAATGAAACGAATGTTTTGTCATCAAGTCATTTTTGCAAATTCAAAAAACAGTCAGTATTAACGCTCGATTTATCGAAACCCGTGGAGGTAAGATCCTAAGTGGATAACCCCTGGAGTGTTCGAAGCTATAAGATTTCAGTGACGTTTTTTAGGGGAAAGCCCTCGAGATTGTCTCGGGGACTGCCATCAAAGGCCTGAAGTAGTAAGATCCCAAGTGGGTGACATCGGGTGAATTCGAAGTTGGAAGGCTTCGAGTAGGGCATAACCGGACCATATGATCCTGGCGTCGAAAGCCAAGGCTATATATTCGAACCAGTAAAACCCTTAAAAGGGGCATACCTTTGAATATAAACGCCAAGAATACGATACCCGGGATTAAAGGATGCGGCCACACAAGAACAAGGGTCGTAAGATCCCAAGAGGATAACCTCTGAAGTATTTAAACTGTAAGTCCTACGGGCATGATCAAATCTCGAGCGGATGCATCTAAAATAAGACACCATCCCCACTTCAAAAGACAAGGCTATATATTCAAACTTGTAAGACCCCTAAAAAGGCATGCTCTCGAATATTGATGCCGAGGACGAGATACCCTAGACTAAGGGCTACGGCCAGATCAAACGACTACGGTCGGTGGGCATCGACCCAATGATAGCAAGTGATTTGGGGTCGCCCGAATATCGCCTTAAAATCAAATCCTTCTAAATTATTTCGGAAAGAACCGGTTAAAATTATGCTACCTTCAGTGTTCGCAAGAGTTTCGAACATTTTCATGTCAGCTCGCACAAAAGACTCTCGAACATTCTCATGTCGGCTCACAAGGAAATTTTTCTTCGCTCGTCGTAACGATTCACAATCGAGGTATTTCTGGGCCGTCAAAGAGTCGGATGAACGTGAGAAGAACTTTGAACAAATCCTTAATCAATGAAGGAACCGAAGTCGTGTAAGTGCCTTTAAGACAGCGCAAAGAGCCTGGGGGCTAATTCTAAAAACTAAAGAATCGATTCTCTCGAAGTCGTAGCCCGGCACGAGAACTACATCCAGGACGAATAATTAAAAGTTGCGTAAGTGCCTTTAAGACATTGCAAAAAGACCTACGGGCCAATCCAAAGCCCAAAGGGTCGACTGATTCGAGTCGAAATTCGACTCAGAACTAAAGCCCGGAATGGTTAATTAAAAGTCGCGTAAATGCCCTTAAGCCAAAAAATTTGAGGGACCGATAAACTCAATTCCTAGACCAACTCGGGGACTGGGCCCAAAACGATTGACCAAAAGTTTCAAGCCAGCCCACAGGATAATCGCAGAACTCCGAACGCAAATAAGCCCGTACCGTTGCTCATCTCGAAGAACGAATCCTAGATAACAATGCATAAACCTTCGGCCTAACCTTGAAAGGCTCACAGGCCAGTTAGGAGAACATGTTAGTCCCAAAAAGCGCCCAAAGGGCCAACACCCAAGAATGTGAGAAGCATGCAAGGGTCAGTCCTAAACCATCGCAGGATGGTCAGGCTAAGGCGAAGATCCGAAGGGTCCACCCGAAGGAGCAGACCTGGGGCCAATAGCGCTCACGGTAAAAGCAATAAGCATAAAGTACAACCTATGTTCGGACCTAGTGCCTGCCCCAGTATAAGCAAAGCCTCTTGTTCAAAACATACAAGCCCTTAAAGCTGCCCACACCCTCGAAGCTAGGATGGATGCCCGATCGTAAGGATGAGGAACTGTCTCTTGCCCAAGCTTGCTCTCAAAGAAGAGTTACGGAACCGCGAAACTACATTTATTTTTTAGAGCATGGGAAAACAACAGCTCGATCTTTTACGGCCGATGTGGGTACTCATCCAAAAGCCGTCTTCGGAACTCTCGAGGATAGCCAAGGTCCGATCCTCATCCGACCTCAAGCAATACGGGCTCCAAGGGGATTCAAAATCTTAATAAATACAGTACTGATCGTGTTAGGAATCTGATTTTAGGGCCATTCATATGAGAAGTCCTACGCAAATGAGACAGAATTTTGAATCTCGTCGTTCACCGGGGCTTCGATCGCCGGCTCCCCTGTCATCAGGTCACCAACTTCCTTGACCTCATATATTTATAGAGTATGTTTACAAGGGGATGTTTGCACAAATAAGCATAAAACAAGAGGTCTAATCTACAGGCAAAAGAGTTATATCCTCAGAGACCCTCTCGCAAGGAGCCGCTAGTCAGCGTCTTCAGGCTCCCCTAGTAGCGACGGGCAGATGGAAATACTCCTCCACC
Organism: Nicotiana paniculata; assembly: GCA_005239505.1. NCBI lineage: Eukaryota > Viridiplantae > Streptophyta > Magnoliopsida > Solanales > Solanaceae > Nicotiana > Nicotiana paniculata. Next base: position 93,417 of record ML337775.1, read on the forward strand.
TTCAACAACGCCCACGCTTCTGGTAGGCTCCACGATACCACTATCGGGAAGCCGCTTCCTAAGATTACGAACCGGCATACGACGCAAAGGTCGATGGATATTGCCCTCGCCTCTCAGGAAGCAAAGAAGGCAAAAGTGCCACATTCGGTCGAAGCAAGTAAGATAAGCAGCAGCATAGGTACTTCACGTCTCCCGGTGATGGGGGAAACTTTCGACGCTTCTCCCACGCCCCCTCGAGCCGGCAACAACAGCAACAACAATAACCCATTATGACCCTGATCTGGGGGGGGGACTTCGGAAGGGCAGCTATGGCTGGACTCGCAGGGCCGCCGCCGAACGGTTTCACAAGCATGGGCTCGCATCATAAATGAAGACAGGTACAAAGAAGTTGAGTTTTACTTGGATGAAGATTGAAGACAGGCAGCCTCCTATTTATAGAGAGCTGGTGCATAATCAATGCTTCTGGAAAAACCAACCGACCGAACAATTATTACACTTCTCTGAAAAAGGGGTACGGCTGAGCAGCCAGTGCTCCTAGGGAGATGGACCAACAAGACGTTTCAAAACACAAGGGAAGCTTGCGTCATGATAATGACGGCGTCACAAAGGATCCGGGAAGAATTCGTGTCAAGGTCGTTCCTTATCATTTCCTTCTAAGGAACGCGGGGACTATCTCTGTACAGCTGAAAACTAGAATATTGGTTTTTATGTCTGTTATGGTACTAGACATCCCATCAACGCAAGGTTCAGGATACGGTCTGAGGTTTTGGTCTCGAGCCATCAGCCGCATCGGCCTCAAGGCGGTACAGCCCGTAGATCGACGCAAGGAAACGGCGCAGGAATCAAGGCAGGAAGTTCTGCGTCAAAGTACGATTCTGCACTTAAACAATAATTAGCCTGATCCACCAAAATCTTTGTAATAAATGCTAGGCGTACTGTTTTATTTCTCCCTCTCCTATATAAAGAGGGACCCTTAATGACAACAAAAACACAAGACATTGAATACAAGAACATATTCTACTTTTACCGTCAAACTCTTCTTATTCCTCTTTGTTAGCTTGTTTATTTGCATTTATTGCTTTCCTTTACTTGTTCTTCATTTATTGCCTATCATTGATCATAAATAGTGTATCTCAAGGCTTGCAAATGCGTTGTATCTCTAGTCTGTTATTCATCCCAGCCCCGAGCCTCGGCTTCAAGGAGTCTCGAGGCCAGCATCGAGCCCTCGAAGTTAACATCGAGCCTTCAAATTAAGGCGCTCTGGTTTGCTTTCCTTTAAGCTTTTTTTTCATTGTTTTACCCAAGACACACGTAGATATAATCACTCAATAACCGATATTAAGATAAATCACATATTTTTAGAACCATATAATCAAATATAATTGTAGTTACCATTTTCACGGTAAAGACACATTCCTATTCCACTTTACATCAATTGGAAGATTATGATCAAGAAACCAAGGCTTTCCCAATCGTACATGGCAATACTTCATAGGGTATACATCAAACCAAACCACTTCTTTAAAGTCTCATTTGGTTATAGTAACCATCACACCTCTATCAACCCGCTCACCCCGAAATTTATAAGGCGACTCCCTTGGAATACAACTCAATCCCAACGATTCAACAAAGGAAGAAGCAATAAAGTTGGTCGCATAGTGAGTACTTATAGCAACCATCATAGCCTTCAGTATTCGCTACACAATGCCTCAAATTAATCTTTCCCCCACTTTCATCATAAAATATTTCAACACTTGGAGAAACACAATTAGTTTTATAAGAAGAACCCACATAACCATCCATACCTCCCTTATGACTCCTTGTACCGACAAAAGAAAAGGCAAGAAAGTTGGTTAGTCAAAAATAAGACCTCACTATTCACTCCCTTAGTGTATCACTCAATATATGTCACTCAACACTCGTGTTACACTCAAAGGTCAAAGGCGTTTACAACCTCGCTCAGTTGAACTCACCACTCAAGCCTTTTTCCCCAAGGGTATCTAAAAGTTCTCTTCACAACCAATGTTCACAAACAATCCAAGTAGGAAATCAAGTATCGGTTCGGAATGGAATGTATGTGACACCAAAGAAATCAAAATTAAAAAACTAATGGACTTGAGCCAAACAATTCACAACGAAATTAAAAGAGAAAAGCATGAAAGAAATGGCACGAAATAAAATAAGGCACACATAGAAACTAGAATTAAACTCAATATGAACTAATATCAGGTTAATCTAGTAGAGAATTTAGTTTACTACAAATTGAGAAGAAAGAAAAGGAAAGAAACTACAAAAATAGACACTTTTTTTCCGAAACGTGGTCATATTCGCAAAAACTGGCTATTCTTGTAACACTGGTCACATTTGCAAAGAATGGCCAAATCTGTAACTCTGGACAGATTCACAAATGCTGGCAAAACTGCAGACTGTTGACACCCTTTCAAATAGACCAATACCAACTAGGAAGCAACAATAACTAACTGAAGTTCAGCAGTTAAACACCCTCTAACGGACTGTTCTGTAGCTCAAACTGGGCAGACAAACAAGGCTCTACAGATTGCTGGAACCTCTGGACAGCACACACTCTACTTGGAACTTCACAACTTGAAGCTTCAACAAACAAAAATCAAACAGAACCAATTCAGCTACAATTTCAGGGCAGAAACTGGGTGTGCAAAATTGCTGTAAAACTGGTGCAAACTGGGCTCAAACTTCAGCTCATATTCATCTCAAAACAGCAACTCTGAACTCAGTTGAACCCTGCAGCTTCTAATCAGCAATTACCGAGGCTGTTTCCTATCCTAAAACTGATCCAGTTGTGGGAATTTGAGGGATTGGATAAGTAAACTATTGAACAATTTCCTTCAAATTGCAGCAGCAATTTTCAGAAGAACTTCAAAGCTTAAAACAAAAACCAATTAGTTGAGCAAAGTTAGTCACCAAACTAAACTTCAACCAGTTGAATTCTTTTTGAATTCAAACTCAATCTATCCCAACAATGAGTCCCAAGTATTTCAGTCTACTACCAATTCCAGAATTCAACCAAAGTTGTTTCTCAAGAGTTCATATGGCAGCAACGAATTATAACTCCACCAACAAGAGAAACTATCAAGTCGAACTCATAAAATCAGTGCAACAATCTCAAATAAACTTACAGCAGATATTTCAAACCAACACTCAACCCAAACTCCTCAAAATTTAGTCACCAAGTAATAAGGAACTCAAGTCGACTTCACGGATTCAAATCAAATAACAAGCAAATAGAAGAACAAGCAACTAGATTGAAACAGCGTACACACTCGAATTTTAATCACAGAACATTCAATAACAACCTCGAGTGGACTAGCGAATTCAGGACAATCACTAATCAACAAGAAGCTCGAGTCAACTTATGAACTCAAACACAATCAATTCCAAAGAGCAGAGGTGAACTTCAGTGGTCGATTATATTAACCAATCTCAGTTCTTTCAGAAATTTAGAAATCGAAACAAGGTGGAGCTCAATTGTAAACTCATAAAAATCAAACCTGATTTGTGCGACGACTTATCAGCTGCTCGAATCGATTCGAACTAGTTCGCAGAATTTTCAATCGCAACAAGTGTTCTTCGACTGATCAAACTCGGTTGCAATTTTGTCGAAGTTTGCCTCAAATTTTCGGTTCGTTTCTCACCCAAACCTTCACCATTGGAGCTCAAATTTTGACTACAAACTTCACTAACCAATCCGAGCAAATCCCATTGACTGATTTGAACAAACACTCACGCAGTTGAAAGACACATTCGGTTTTCTTCTCCAACAATCAGCTATAGAATTTTGTATTCAAAACCAATTCAAACAAGGTTCAATCACTCCCAAACTTGAAGTACAACTCCCTATCAGCTCTAGGTTTAAAGCCCAGTGTTTAATTGGTGCAAACAATCACGAAATCAGAAGAACCCAACTTCTTCGTGTTCTTCGACTTCGATTCCGATAATTTCGACCAAAACCTTAGAAATTCAGCTCCAAATTAACTCAATCGAGCTTAAAAGTGATGTTTCCAACAATAATCACAAACACCCAATCAATTTTTAACTCAAATCCTCAACGAAATTCAAATCTGAGCTAAGCTCAGAAAGTCGAAGTCGCGAATGGAGTGGAATTCGAACTAGAACCCAAGTAGCCCAACGATTTTCAACTGTTATCTAACGATTTAAGTGGATTCAACAAGTTTTCAGTTTCAAAATCGAACAGAGAAAGAGTTAAGAATTTGAATTTCTATTTTGGAAATAGACTAGGAAAAACAATGAACTCAAAACAGTCGGATGAATAGTAAACTTGCTATTTTTTTGGTTTTTCGTTTTTTTTATTTGTAGATTATATGATAATCAAAACAAAGACCGAAGGATTGATAGAACAATCCAAAACCTCCACTCTGATACCAAGATGATACGGAATCGTATCAAAAATACGCGAAATCAAAAAGGATAGAAGATTAGGGTTTAAACTAGAGAAAGACAAGAACCTAACTATGAGTTAGACCCCTTGAATTCCTATAATAAACACTAATCTAGGAAGAACAAGAACAACTAAACGGATTAAGCTAAGCATAGAATGTAATTCAAAGCCCCTAAAAGATATATCAACTAGAACGATGAATTAATATTCAAATACAAAAGATAATCCAAGAGTATGAACATGAACTCATACATGATAAACCTAACATAGATAATCTAAGAACATTGTAAATAAAGAAAAATAAAAAATACCCTAAACCTCTCAAGGTTTTGGTCTTTGTTTATCAATTCATCATCAAAAGCTTCCTTTCAAAATGAGAGGAAGAGACTATTTGTGCTAGAGTGCTATTTAGGCTAAATAACTAAAATACCCTTAGCTTTATAAGACTAGCCTAAATAGCTAAATTGCAAATATGACCTTCTTAATCTTGGATCCTTTAAAGCACTCGAATGCTATGATGTTAACTTGAAAATTATCCTCGCTAAGCGTGCTCATCCGACATGTATCACATCTGGTACAGTCAATAGCAGCATACTCTCTTTCAGGAATCTGGAAAATTCTCGCTGCAATTCTGAATCGCCTTGTGCAATCCCAAATATGTTTGCCTTCCTGGTTTGGACCTTTCTTGCCCGGCATAGGCCTTAACGAATGAATTTGCAAGCATCTTAAAAGATTCAATTGAATTCGGGTAAAAATGAATATTGTTTACACAAAATCTTAATGAAGCTTTTTACAATACCAATTACAAAAGGGATAAATGGTAAATCTCAACTAAACATAATTAATTCCATATCAGGCTTCATGAGTATGGATGTCGGGGAGCGCAAGTTCATCAGTCATCGTTAATAATTACAAGAATGAATTCAGTATGAGTGGCAGATTTACATTTTAGAATATTATCTCTTACCCGTGTATGATGGTAAACCCCATCTCATGGAAGTTCCCAGCTCTCTTCTTCTTTACTGAGCTTAAAGGAATCTTCCTAATCTCATCTCGGAGAGTTTTTCTCCCGAGCTCTCCTCTTTTTTCGTTCCCTTTTATGGTTTTCTCACCCTATTTATACTCTCATGTCCTTTATTTATCCCCTAGTCTTTAACTAAAGGGTTATCCTTCGTCTCCCTTTCTGTCATGTCATAGCTCATGACTATTATCTAGCAGAGCAGACCTGTTGTCAGCTCGTCTTCAGGCATGACCAACAACCAACGAGGTCGTTTCAATCGATACGTAAATATATCAAATTATACTCAAAACATGAAATTCTCCTACTTATTTAGTCAATTAACCATTCTTGAAGAAATCCCAAAATTCACCCCCGAGCACGCACGCTCAGATTCCGAAAATTCACGAAGGAAACACTCACCCATAACCTAAGGATCGTTAATATAGGATTTTTACTTGATTTCATAGCCAATTCACGGGTATTTCTCTAAATTCCCGAAAATCCTAGCTTACTACACAATTCTTGATTTTCACTAATTAAGTAATTAATATAACTAGTAATCCATGAATTAAACCAATGCTAGGGTAGAATTTACTTACCTTATCAGTAGCTAGGTCGTGAAGTCTCTTTTCCAAGCTCCCAAGTCTCTAATGGAGGAGAGAAATGGGGGAAAATGAGAGAAATCCTGTGTTTTAAAGAAACACACTGCCTAACAGTGGTTCCGCACCTGCGGCTCAAGGACCGCACATGCGGTCACGCACCTGCGAGCAAAGGCTCAAACCTGTGGAAATGGGACAAGGGGGAAAATCTCGCACCTGGGGAGTGGAGCCCGCACCTGCGGCTCCGCTCCTGCGGAAGGTCTTCCGCACCTGCGAAAAGGGCAGCCTCGCTTGGGGCCGCACATACGAGGCTTCGGACCGCAGAAGCGGTTCTGCACCTACGACTGGGCAACCACACCTGCGGTCACACCAGAACAGGTGCACCAACAGTTACTTCAGCTGGTTTTTAGCCCCGTTTGGTGCCTGAGAGGCACCTGGGCCCACCCGAGCCCCTATCCAAATATACCAACAAGTCCCAAATCATAATATGGACTCGCTCGAGCCTTCGAAACACTCAAAACAACGCTAAAACTCAAAATCATCCTTCAAAACCCCTAGAATCAAAACTTAAGAACTTTAAGTTCTTAAATTCGATATCTATGCACCGAACCGACCTATACTACTCGGAATGACACCAAATTTTGCAGGCAGGTTATAAATGATATAACAGAACTATTCTCGGTCTCAGAATTACATAAGGACCTCGATAACACAAAAACACGTTCCAAACCAAATTTTAAACTTAAGGAAACTCTTATTTCAATATTGGGCGCCGAAACGCCCCCGGTTCATCTAAACCCCATTCCAAACATACGCCCAAGTCCGAAATCATCATACAAAGCTACCAGAACTGTCGGAACTCGATTCCGACGTCGTTTACTCAAAATGTTGACCAAGTCAAACTTGGCCAAAAAGGCCAACCTTAAAGAACTGAGTGTTCCTATACTGCCCTAAACACTTCCGAATCACAAACCGCCCGCCCCCGCAAGTCATAAATCACAATAAGCCGCTAAAGGAAATTTTATTTCGGGGAACAGGGTCTGATAACGCAAAACGACCGGTTGGGTCATTACACTCTCCACCTCTTAAACAAATGTTCGTCCTCGAACGGGTCTAGAATCATACCTGAAGTGCTGAATAAGTGCAGATATCTGCTCTGCATGTCCTCCTCAGACTCCCAAGTCACCTCCTTGACTGGTTGGCCCCTCCACTGGACCTTTACGGCAGAAACTCTCTTGGATCTCAACTGGTGATCATGTCTATCAATAATAGCAACTAGCTCCTCCTCGTAGCCCAACCTCTCATCCAGCTGAATAGTGCTGAAATCAACCACGTGAGAGAAGTCAGTGTGGTACCTCCAGAGCATGGATACGTTAAAGACCGGATGAACTCCTGATAAACTGGGAGGTAAGGCAAGCTCATATGCAACCTCTCCAACTCGCCTTAATACCTCGAAAGGACCTATAAACCGTGGGCTTAGCTTTCCCTTCTTCCCGAACCTCATAATACCCTTCATCGGCGAGACCTTCAACAACACATTGTCTCCCTCCGTAAATGATACATCACGCACCCTCTGATCCGCGTAACTCTTCTGTCTGGACTGTGCTGTGTGGAGCCTCTCCTGAATCAACTTCACTCTCTCCAAAGCATCCCTCACCAGGTCGGTGCCATATAACCTAGCCCCGCCAGGCTCAAACCACCCGATAGGAGAACGACATCGCCGACCATACAAAGCCTCAAATAGAGCCATCTCGATGCTGGACTGATAGCTATTATTGTAAGCAAACTCGGCCAAAGTCAAGAACTGGTCCCACTGACCTCCGAAGTCAATCATACATGCCCTGAGCATGTCCTCCAATATCTGAACTGTACGCTCCGACTGACCATCAGTCTGAGGGTTAAATGTTGTGCTGAGATCTATCTGGGTACCCATCTCACTATGCAATGCTCTCTATAAATGCAAGGTGAACTGAGGACCTCGATCTGATATAATGGATACCGGCACATCATGGAACCGGACTATCTCCCGAATGTAGATCTGGGCCAACCTCTCAAAAGTATAAGTAGTAGCCACTGGAATGAAATGCGCCGATTTGGTCAATCTATCCACAATGACCCAAACCGCGTCAACCTTCCGCAAAGTCCGAGGCAACCCAACCACAAAGTCCATAGTGATGCGCTCCCACTTCCACTCAGGAATGGGCATCTGCTGAAGTAGGCCTCCTGGCCTCTGGTGCTCACACTTAACCTGCTGGAAATTAAGACACCTAGACACATACTCCACAATGTCCTTCTTCATCCGCCTCCACCAGAAATGCCGCTTCAAATCACGATACATCTTTGTAGAATCAGGATGAACAGAATACCGAGAACTGTGTGCCTCCTCTAGAATCCTCCCTCTAAGGTCATCGACATTTTGAACACATAAATGGCCCTAAAGTCTCAGAACACCATCCTCGCCATAGTAATCTCCTTGGCCCTACCCTGAATCACTATCTCCCGTAGCTCTGCCAAACACGGATCATCATACTGTCGAGCCTTAATCTCCCCCAATAACGAAGACTAAGCAACCACATATGAAAGAACTCGATGAGGCTTTAAAATGTCTTATCTCACCAGGAAATTAGCCAAGGACTGAATTTCCAAGGTTAGAGGTCTCTCCTCTGCTGCAATATAAGCCAAGATACCCATGCTCTCCGCCTTCCTGCTTAAAGCATCTGCTACCACGTTTGCCTTGCCCGGATTATAAAGAATGGTGATATCATAATCCTTCAACAACTCAAACCATCTGCTCTGCCTCAAATTAAGATCCCTCTTCTTGAATAAGTGCTGCAAGCTGCGGTGGACTGTATAAACCTCACAGGACACTCCATACAAGTAGTGCCTCCAAATCTTAAGAGCATGAACAATCGCCGCCAACTCCAAATCGTGCACAGGGTAATTCTTCTCATGAACCTTCATCTGGCGCGAAGCATAAGCAATAACTTTGTCTTCCTGCATCAACACACACCCCAAGACAATGCGTGAAGCGTCGCAATACACTGTATACATCCCAGAACCGGAAGGCAATACTAGAACTAGTGCTGAGGTTAATGCTGTCTTAAGCTTCTGAAAGCTCGCCTTACAACCGTCAGACCATCAGAACGGGGCATTATTCTGAGTCAATCTAGTCAATGGAGCTGCAATCATAGAAAACCCCTCCACAAATCGGCGATAATAGCCCGCTAAGCCCAAAAAGCTCCTAATCTCTATAGCTGAAGTAGGACGCGGCCAACTCTGAACTGCCTCAATCTTCTGAGGATCAACCTTGATACCCTCTCCAGATACCACATTCCCTAAGAATGCTACGGACTCCAACCAGAACTCACACTTGGAGAACTTAGCGTACAACTTCTGTTCCCGCAAGGTCTGGAGCACAACTCTCAAATGCTGCTCGTGCTCACCCACGCTACGTGAGTAAATCAAGATGTCATCAATGAAGACAATGACAAAGGAATCAATATACGGCCTGAACACCCTATTCATCAAGTCCATGAATGTTGCTGGGGAATTAGTCAATCCAAAGGACATCACCAGGAACTCATAATGGCCATACCTCGTACGAAAAGCAATCTTCGGAACATCTGAAGCCCGAATCTTTAACTGATGATATCCCGATCTCAAATCAATCTTAGAAAATAACTGAGCACCCTGCAACTGGTCAAACAAATCATCGATGCACGGCAGAGGATACTTGTTATTAATGGTGACCTTTTTCAACTAGCGGTAACCAATACACATCCGCATAGACCCGTCTTTCTTATGCACAAATAGGACTAGAGCACCGCACGACGATACACTCGGTCTGATAACCAATAACTCCTCAAGTTGTTCCTTCAGAGCCATACGGTACGGGGGAATGGAAATAGGTTGAGTTCCGGGAGCTACATCAGTACAAAAATCAATATCACGATCCGGAGGCATGCCCGGAAGGTCTGAAGGAAATACATCAGTAAACTCTTGAACAACAGCCACTGAATCGATCGTCTGAGACTCGGCGGTGGTGTTCCGCACGTAAGCAAGATAGGCCAGATAACCCTTCTCGACCATATGTCGAGCCTTTATGAATGAAATAACCCGGCTGGCTGCACTAACTGAGGAACCTCTCCACTCCAGCCTAGGTGACTCGGGCATGGCTAAAGTAACTGTCTTGGCATGGAAATCTAACACGGCATGATAATGAGATAGCCAATCCATCCCAAGAATAACCTCAAAACCAACCATGCCGAGCAATAGAAGGTCCGCTCTGGTCTCGAACCCACAAAAGGTGATCACACATGACCGATAGATCCGGTCTACCAGCACAGGATCGCCCACAAGAGTGGACAACATATATAGGAGAATCCAAGGACTCACAAGGAACATCCAAGAAATAACAAAATAAGGCTGACACATATGAATAAGTGGATCCTGGATCAAATAGCACTGATGCCTCTCTACCACATACTGAAATAGTACCTGTGATCACGGCGTCCGAGGCCACTGCATCTGCTCAAGCTAGAATGGCATTGAATCTGGCTGGTGCACCAGAGGACTAACCTCCGCTAGAATGAATAGGAGCTGGTAGAGCTCCTCCTGCCTGGCCTCCACCTCTGGGGCGACCTCTACCAGTCTATCCTCCACCTCGGGGTGGACGAGGCGCTAATGCTGAGTATATAGGCTGGTAACTCTGCTAAACAGCCTTGCCCCTAAGCCTGGGATAAGTCCTCCACATATGGCCTGAATCCCCACATTCATAACATCTCACCGGTGACATGGCCTTCTGCTAGAAGAACCCTGGATTGCTGGGGGACGATGAGAACCATCTAGCATGGCACTGAAGTAAGGACTAGAAGACCCTTGATGACCGGAATACCCAACGGAGTGACCCTGGATGACTGGTGGGCGGTAAGAACTCTCCGGCATGGCGCTGAAATAAGGCGTCACTAGAGCACCACGGGGAGGTGGTGGAGGAGCTGAATGTGGAGGCCTGCTAGGTTGGCCTCTACTGAACTGACCTCTGCCCCTAGCTGGGGCACCTTTGAAATCTCCCGAAAATCTAGCTCTCTTGTCCTGCTGACCCTGCTCTCTGCCCCTCGATCGATAGCCCTCAATCCAACGAGCTATCTCGACCACAAGCTGATAGGGATTGCCAATCTCCACCTCTCGGGCCATATTGGCCCTAATACCTGAGTGCACCCTAGCTACAAATCTACGCACTTTCTCAGGGTCAGTAGGAAGTATCATAAGGGCGTGACGAGACAACTCATAAAACCTGGCCTCGTAGTCTGTAACCGACATTTATCACTGCTCCAGCTGCTCAAACTGATACCACAGCTTTTCCCTCTCAGAGGGTGGAATATATTTGTCCAGGAATAACTGAGTGAACTTCTCCGAAGAGATAGGAGGGGAACCTTCTGTTCTAACAAGGATGTAGGATTGCCACCATCTGCGGGCCCTATCCTCAAGCTGAAAAGTAGTGAAATCCACTCCATGGGACTCTAGTATCCTCATGTTGTGCAGTCTGTCCCTGCACCTGTCAATGAAATCCTGAGCATCCTCACCTCGCTCACCCCCGAAGATTGGAGGGTGCAATCGAATGCATCTGTCCAATAACTTCTGTGGATCGCCGTCCCCAGCTGGTCTGAGCTCAGGTGTTGCTACTACTGGTTGGACCCCACCCACGGGCAGTGTACCCGGGGTGTGATGTAATGTTGTTGTCTGACCTGCAGCCTGGGCTGTAGGGGTCTGGACTCCCCCTCCCACCTGAGAAGTGGCAGGATCTGCTGGAAATAAACCAGCCTAGGACATAGTGTCCATAAATCTCATCATACGACCCATGACCTCTTGGAAGCCTGGCGTCGTCATGAAGTCCACTAGAGCAGGATATGCTGGGGGCACCTCCTGCTCCTCCATGATAGGATCCTCTGGTGGTGGTGCAACTGGGATAGCTCTGGGATTCCCTCGTCTCCTACCTCGGGCCAGTGCCCTCTCCCGGCCTCTGCCATGGCCTCTGACGGTGGGGATAGCGGCATCTCCCGAGTCTAGAACACCGGATACGCGCGTCCTCACCATCTGTGAGAGAATAGAAGAATGAGTTTTAGTAAACCATCAACTGCACGATAGAATATGAATAAGGAGATATTTCTTAACACCCTATAGCCTCCTGAAGATAAATACAGACGTCTCCGTATCGATCCGCAGGACCCTACTAGGTTTGCCCGTGACTTGTGAGACCTACGTGAACCTAGAGCTCTGATACCATGTTGTCATGACCCAAAAACCTAACTCAGTTCGTGATGGAACCCAACAAGGGGGTCAGGAAAGCCAACACTCAATTACTAAGGTTTCCTTCTTGTTCGATTAAACATCTCAACATCTACCAAGTTTTAAAGCTTAAAACATTAACCGAAAAAGGGTAATTAACTAGTTTTTAACCAAAAGCAGTCATAAGGGGGCGTGAGCCAATATATATACAGACCCGTAATCCATAATAACTATTAAGTGTGTGCCAGGAACTAGTGTCACAAGTCCTACGGGCATACTAACAGAATATACAAAAGATAAAATATACAGTCCCACTGTCTGAAAGATGTAGACGGGAGATAAATAAAAGAAACTCCATGGTGCTGTCGAGGATCGTCAGGAGAAGCAGGTCACCGTGAAGTCAGGTCTGGAATATATATACTCTCAAGAACGAGCTCCGGTATGATAACCAGATGCACCTGCCTCATAACCTGTACAATTAAGTACAAAAGCGTAGCATGAGTACATAAACTAATATGTACCCAGTGAGTATCCCGTCTAATCTCGAATAAGTAGTGACGAGAGGTAGACGTGATACTTACTATGGTCAAGATCAAATAATATAAGCAAATGAAGCTAGGCAGAAACAACCGTCGTAATAATCACAGAGACATGAACTAACAAGTGTAAACTCGCAATAATCTTTACATATCAAATATGACTAACATATAAAGTACTAAATCTCTCTTTCCAATGAAACAGTTCACATAATTACAACAAATTCCCAGTCAAATATAATAAACACATAATATGCGGAAGCGTCGCAAAAAAAAAGTGCACTGCCGAGGGTCGAACGGCTCGACCATAGATGCATCGATTGCACTTCTCGCGAATCGATCATGCGACGCGGTTTACATATTGATAAGGCTACCCCTCTCACGAATCATACATGTGACGCGGGTGCTCATATACATACACAGAATTATCAGAAATTCAGGTATTTAATAGAGAGTATACTTGAAAACAGGGACTTAAGTAATGAAATTTAAACCATAACTTCCTAATATCTTCATGCCAAATTCAACAATAATAAGCAACTAAAAATACATTTAAGAATATATGTAAGGCATATAAAAGCATGCTCGTGGGTCCTAAAACTACCCGACATAACAATAATAGCCGCTACGCACGGACTCTCATCACTTGGTACGTACGTAGCCCCCACAAACATTGACACATAGCATTTGGATCACCTATGGGGACAATTCCCTCTTACAATGTTAGAAAGGAGACTCACCTCGTGTCGAATCTACTCCCCAGACCAAGAACGCGCCCGAAACTCCAAACTCGCCTCCCGAGAACTCGAAACTAATCAATCGATACGTAAATATATCAAATTATACTAAGAACATGAAATTCTCCTACTTATTTAGTCAATTCACCATTCTTGAAGAAATCCCAAAATTCATCCCCGAGCCCGCACGCTGGGATTCCGAAAATTCACGAAGGAAACACTCACCCATAACCTAAGGATCGTTAATATATGATTTTTACTTGATTTCATAGCCAATTCACGGGTATTTCTCTAAATTCTCGTAAGTCCTAGGTTACTACCCAATTCTTGATTTTCACTAATTAAGTATTTAATTTAACTAGTAATCCATGTATTAAACCAACACTAGTGTAGAATTTACTTACCTTATCAGTAGCTAGGTCGTGTAGTCTCTTTTCCAAGCTCCCAAGTATCTAATGGAGGAGAGAAATGGGGGAAATGAGAGAAATCTCCTGTTTTTAAGAAACACACCGCCTAACAGTGGTTCCGCACCTGCGGTCTCACACTTGCGAGCAAAGGCTCGCACCTACGAAAATGGGACAAGGGGGCAAATCTCGCACCTGGGGAGTGGAGCCCGCACCTGCGGCTCCGCTCCTGCGGAAGGTCTTCCACACCTACGAAAAGGGGAAGCCTCACCTGGGGCCGCACCTGCGAGGCCTGGGACCGCATGAGCAGTCCTGCACCTGCGATTGGGCAACCGCACCTGAGAACACACCAGAACAGGTGCACCAACAGTTACTTCAGCACCCGAGAGGCACCTGGGCCCACCCGAGCCCCCGTCCAAATATACCAACAAGTCCTAAATCATAATACGGACTCGCTCGAACCTTCGGAACACTCAAAACAACGCTAAAACTCAAAATCATCCTTCAAAACCCCTAGAATCAAAACTTAAGAACTTCAAGTTCTTGAATTCGACATCCATGCGCCGAACCGACCTATACTATTCGGAATGACACCAAATTTTGCAGGAAAGTCATAAATGACATAACGGAACTATTCCCGATCTCAAAATTCCCTTCGAACCTCGATAACACAAAACACGTTCCAAACCAAATTTCAAACTTAAGGAAACTCTTATTTCGATATCGGGCGCCGAAACGCCCCCGGGTCATCCAAAACCTATTCCGAACATACGCCCAAGTCCAAAATTATCATACGAAGCTATCGAAACTCAATTTTGAGGTCGTTTACTCAAAATGTTGACCAAAGTCAAATTTGACCAAAAAGGCCAACCTTAAGGAACTGAGTGTTCCTATACTGCCCTAAACACTTCTGAATCCTGAACCACCCGCCCCCGCAAGTCATAAATCACAATAAGCCGCTATGGGAAGTTTCATTTACGGGAAAGGGGTCCGATAATACAAAATAATCGGTCGGGTCGTTGCATTTTGCTTTGGTGGTGCAGTTATCCAAATTAAAGAGTTCGAGTAGAAACCTTTAAGATTGCCAACTATTTATTGTTCATACCTCTTAGGATTGTAATCAACTTCAAGTTCCTTTTATCTCATACTCTCTATCTCCGTCTCGATTCTGAGATGGCCAGTTCCTCGAATCCTAACCACGCTGCTAACATTCCGGTGCCGGAAAACGCCGTGCCTCTTCCTGAAGAGGAGGTGAACTTAGCGGAGGATGAGAGTTCTCCGTCTGTGGATGAGGTTGTGTCTCGCCTTGGGATTTCTCGGAATGACTTCAATCATCCACCCGGGGAGGAACCTGTGCCGACTCTTTCGGTGATGGATGCGGCGGCGCTTGCTGCCTTCAAAACCAAATGGGGGATTCCGGAGCGGATTGAGCTTGTTCCGGGGGGGGGGGGCGAAATTGTTCACCTGCACCGCTCGGGGTATTGTGCCTTCTATGCGTACCCTTTTGTCATCGGGTATATGTTTTCTCTTCCTCCATTGGCGGTGGATTTTTGCCGCTTTTATGAGGTATGCCCGGCCCAGCTTACCCCATATATTTACAAGCTCTTCCTGATGTTGACCAAATATGATGAATTGGACGGCCGCCCCGTCTCGCTCCATCATATGATGCACCTCTTCACTCCCCACTTCCAGAAATGGACTATGTTGCACCTACGCCACAGGGGCACGGGGAGTTTGGCGATTGGGATGGACGACATGACCAACCACCGCTTTTGGGAGAGTTTCTTTTACGTGCGTACGGAGCACCTGGTGTCCGACCTCGTCGGGTTTCTCGAGACATGGAATTTCGCCGGTAAGTGCCCCTATGCTCCCTCCCATTACGCCAATTGTCTATTCATGCCATATGATTTTTGTGTTGGTCGGTTGATCACTTGCTTACTATTGCAGCTGAGAGGTCGCCTCCCCCGCCGGTCAACGATATTCGCGACTGGGTGGCCGCGATTCTGCCGCACACTATGGGGATCCGTGAGTGGGCGCATTTTCATGAGAGATTCGGACGTCGCTCTGCAGCGAGTAAGTCCTTTTTGCCCTAACTTTGACCGTATTTTGTTTGAACGCTCTTTAGTCTCATGCGGGGTCCTACCTTATTTTGGCAGGCCGAAGGGGGTTGAGAAGAGCCAGGCCTCCACCATTGGCGTTTCAACAGTTAGCAGCCCCTATGCGGGTCGTTCCGACAACTCCGACAAACAACAGCACTGGGGCTTCAACCACGGTAGCTCGCTTGGAGACGATCCCCCTACCAAAGGCCCCGATCTCGTCGGTTGGTGTGCCCAGTGAATCCTCCCTTGTCGAAAGCGAGGAGGTTCCTTCCAAAAGGCAGAGGGTAATGCTAGAGGAGCATGTTGCCGCCGAGATGCTGTCGTTGGGTGAGCCTGTCTCGATGGCTTCTGAAACAGAAACAACAGTTTGCCAAGGACGAGTGGAGATGCCCTCCGGGGACGTCCGCGAAGTTAGCGTTCCAGTGACGAGGAATCAGGGGGCGGTCATAGTCATTGACAACAGGCCCTCATCGTCCCGGCAGGATTGCGCCCCTCCTTTGGTTGAAGGTAGAGGGAAGGGCATTGTTGAATATTATGAGACTCAGTCTGACCTCGATCCCGACGATGTGAGGTTGTTTGAGCGTGGGTTTACGAGAACCGTGGTAATGGCTGAAGGCCCCTATCGTATTTTCGAGATACCGTCTGACCTTAACCTTTTGAAGGACACGGTGGAATTGGTGCCGCAGTTCGATATCCTTTCCTCGGCTGCCGAGAGCGAGGCTCTTCAGCCGATCAGTAATTCGCAGTTTTCACGCGGTATCGTCGCGATGGGTCTGAGGGTAAGCCCCTTTGTGTGCTTCCTCTTCCTCTTCCCCTTATTGACGTTTATCTGAACTTTCCTTTGTTTTCCTCTTGCAGACTTACATGATGGAAGTTGAGAGCGCCCGCAGAGCTGAAACACGAGCTGAGATTTTCTTAAAGATGGTCGAGAATTATCGGCGGTATCATTATAGATGTCGTGAGTAGCACGAGCAACTTAGGGGGGACGTTGGTACCCGGTCCACTAGAGAGGAATTAGATAGGAGGGACGAGGAACTGATACAGTCCATCCGCAAATACAGCGAGTTGGAGGAGTTGTTGCATGTCAAGAACGAAGAGCTCGAGCTGGGAAAAGGGGTTGTCGCGGATTGTAGGAATCTTCAAGCTAAGGTGAAACCATTGCAGGTTGAGCTCGACCAGAGTGCTGTTAAGGTGGAGGCTTTAAGTGTTGAATGGGCTTGGAAGCTGGGAGAGTTGGAAAGGAAGGTGGCTGCACTGGAACAGGCCGAGCGTGCTCATGAGTCTGCTTTTGCTAGAGCGGCAGCAGTGGATGACACCATTCACGTTCTTTGATCTGAGCAGGAATCAGAGAGAGCGACTTCCACCTTGAGGGAGTCTAGGCTTAGGAGCGCATTGGTGAGATTGACTAAGAGGCGCAGCGTTTGGGGGATCAGGTCGTTGCTCTCGAAGCCGAGAAGGCTCGCCTGCTGGCTCAGGCAGAGTCTTCCACCCCTCGTCATTTGCATGAGTTGTGGGTGTATGCAAAGGCCCAGCGGAAACATATAAGATTTTGTGGGTGGCCGGGAGCATTTCTAAGGTGGCCTTTGAGGGCGCTCGGGTGAAGGCACGTGAGGCCCATGTTAACTGTGGTTATGACCCGGCGTCACTGGGGGCAGAAGGGGATGCTGGTGTTGATGAAGGGCTTTTAGAGGATGGCGGCAAGGATGTAGATGGGGACGGTGCCGAGTGAGGGTGTTGCAGTTTTTGTATTTAGTTTTCTTTGTGCTTTGCTTTCGTTTTTCTTTTCTTTTGTCGGGCCTGTCCGGCCCTTTGCTAGTTGTAATCGTGGTTTTTGAATGAAACGTGTGTTCGAATCTTTTTATTCGTGTATCTTTTGGCTTTTATTTTGACATGCTTCTTCACGTGACTTCGTGATCTTCCAGGGATCCAGCGCACGTGATTTGATTGCGATCGAATATATATAGTTCGAGTAAAATTGGGCGTACGTACTTTGAGTGAAGTTGAACGTAAAGAACCCGGATGAGGCCAAATGTTATAGATCTGAGCGAAGCCGAATGTAAGCAATTCGAGCGAGGTCGAATATCAAGTAATTCGAGCGTGATCGAATGTTAAGTAATTCGAGCGAAATCGAATGTTAAGTAATTCGAGCGAGGTTGAATGTTAAGTAATTCGAGCAAGGTCTAAGGTAAGAAATTCGAGCGAGGTCGAATGTTAAGTGATTCGAGCGAGGTCGAATGTTAAGTAAGTCAAACGAGGTCGAATGTTAAATTATTCGAGCAAGGTCGAATGTTAAGTAATTCGAGTGAGGTTGAATGTTAAGTAATTCGAGCGAGGTCGAATGTTAAGCAATTCAAGCGAGGCGAATGTAAGCAATTCGAGCGAGGTCGAATGTTAAGTGATTCGAGCGAGGTCGAATGTAATTGATTCGAGCGAGGTCGAATGTAAGCAATTTGAGTGAGGTCAAATGTTAAGCGATTCGAGCGAGGTCGAATGTAAGCAATTCGAGCAAGGTTTAATATAAGTAATTCGAGCGAAGTCGAATGTAAGTAATTCGAGCGAGGTTAAATACTAAGTAATTCGAGCAAGTTCGAATGTAAGCAATTCTAGCGAGGCCGAATGTTAAGTAATTCGAGTGAGGCAGAATGTTAAGTAATTCGAGCGAGGTCGAATGTTAAGTAATTCGAGTGAGGTCAAATGTTAAGTGATTCGAGTGAGGTCAAATGTAAGAAATTCGAGCGAGGTCGAATGTAAGTAATTCGATCGAGGTTGGATGTAAGTAATTCAAGCGAAGTCGAATGTAAGTAATTCGATTAGCCTGGCTTGGCTTGGCTTTCGCTGGCGAGCGGTGGGCACCTCTTGGAAGAGCTAAACCCGATCCATTACATTTCACTCTTGTTGGGGAGCATCGAAAGCTGCTCTGGCAAGCTAGCCCCAGTCCGTTGTGTTTTAATATTGTTGGAGGATATTGGGTGCTGCTCTGGCGAGCCAGCCCCAGTCCATTTCAGATGATGTCATGCTCCTGTTTTTGTCATTTCGACGAAAAAGGAGAACAAAAAATGATAGGTAGGATTCGATAGTCTGTTACCTTATCCAAGCGTGTCGGATGGGAGGGGGTCATATTGCGTGGCTACCTGCTCTGTTTCTCGCCCGGATACCTTGCCCAAATTCGTTCATTGGGGTTTTGGGGTCCCGGCTTGGAATGTTCGGACATGCACTCATTGGGAAAACATGTTACGTAATGTTTATAGAAAGCAAAATGTGTGGAGTGCGTGCGACTACGGGGGCTGGGATGCGTCGTGCTCCTCATTCTAGTGTGCTATGAAGTGGGCTAGTCCCTTATCTAAAAGTGGAAAAGGCAGCCGCATTTGCCAAGTGGGGTTATTGTCGCACGAAGTGTGTGACAATCGCGGGGTTCCACTTCTGTCACCTGCGTGACGAGCCCATGTTGATGCTACAAGAGGGGTTGAGCTGGTTTCGAGATCTAGAGGGAACTATGGTGTTAATTGAGAAATCCCCACAGTCGGCGCCAAATTGTTTGCACAAAAACTTAATGAAGTTTTTTACAATACCAATTACAAAAGGGATAAAGGATAAATCTCAGCTAAACATAATTAACTCCACATCGGGTTACATGAGTATGAATGCCGGGGAGCGTATGCTCATCGGTCACCGTTAATAATTACAAGAATGAATTCAGTATGAGTGGCAAATTTACATTTTAGAATATTATCTCTTACTCGTGTATGATGGTAAACCCCATCTCATGGAAGTTCCCGGCTCTCTTATTTTTTACTGAGCTTCAAGGAATCTTCCTACTCTCATCTCGGAAAGTTTTTCTCCCGAGCTCTCCTCTTTTTTTGTTCCCTTTTACGGTTTTTCTCCCCCTATTTATACTCGCATGTCCTTTCTTTATCCCCTGGTCTTTAACTGAAGGGTTATCTCCTGTCTCCGTTTCTGTCATGTCATAGTTCATGACGGTTATCCGGCAGAGCAGACCTATTGTCAGCTCGTCTTCAGGCACGACCAACAACCAACGGGGTCGTGCTCGTCGAGGCATGACCATGACTCAGTCGTCCGATCAATGGTTCGTTGGTTGTCGGCTTTGTGGACAGATCTTGTCCCATACAAATACCATGTGGGGACCCTCTTTGTGAGGGTTTCACTAAATTTCTTCAGCAAGACCAATTCGATCTCATGTTGAGCCGAACCGTACCCTTTTCACAATTGTGGTGTAGGTTGTGATGTGCTCCTGCGGATCTGAGGTCTCATCATACTTTGGTATGTATGGCATCTTGAACCTCTTCGGAATTAACTCTAGTGATGCGCTTGGTTTAAACGGCAGTTGTGTATATTTTTTTGAATCTGGGCCTTTCAAAATTAGTTCAGCGCCCGAAATCTAATCCATTCGGGCATGAAACTCTTTCGCATTTTGATCCATTTGTTCATTAATTTCCCTTATAAACCTAAGAAGCTCGGTTTTGAAGGGATCATTCTCGTTGTCAGTACCAAATCCATCACTGATCCCTCTGGCACCGTGGAAGCTGACCTCACCCCTTGGGGTGTTATTATCAACTCTTTGAGCCATTTGATTTGTAGGAAAATTGGGAGAAATCAGGGGGCCTCCGTTTGCATTATTGGGAGCGTCCGACAATGCTTGTTTTAACTCTATCATTATCCGATCCTGCCTTGAGAGGTGACTCGTGATTGCTTTCTTCTATTCTCTCAAGATTTTTACTATTTTCACGTCATGTTCCTCCTCCACATCTTTGGGAGTTGGCTCCCGCACATGCCAGGGGTATTGCCTTCATGAACTAGGGTTGCTTCATCCCCTTTGTTACGAGTGTCGCTGATAGAGTCTTCATGTTGAGGCAAATCTTTGTGTCCCTCAACGTTGTATGTGATGTTGACATCATTAGCTATCATTTCTGATTTCTTACTAAGGAAAAAATCAAACGAGTTAGTAATAAATGTAAGGATCAAATCAGTTATGCAACTGTCTAAGCCCCACATTGGACGCCAAATTGTTTACCTCTAAAACAATATAGCTAAATTTTTTTCGTCGTTTATAGACAAGCGAATTGATTTGGTCCAAAAATGATAAAGAAATAAGATTAAAAATGAGACTTAGCAATTGAAATTGAAGAAGAGGACAAGCCCGACTCCGAGCGCAATGTCCTTGAGGACAAGAATGAAAGCAATGATAAAGAACAAGTAAAGTTGTTTAATTGAAAACGAAAGTAAAATATAACATATGCGTTCAAAGAATTTTGTGTGTTACAATGGGTGCTGTTGCTATTTATAGTTATTCCTAGGGAAACAAGATCCTAGGATCAAACCTCACTTAAATAATAATAAAAGAATCATTGATGAATATGTAACGACAGGACATGAATGTAGATATTCTGTATAACGGCTGCTTATTTACTGTTAGAGAATATTCCATATGAATGATATCCACTGGTAAAATACTCGATTTGCTCCCGCTGACTACGCTCCCTTCGGGCTCTGCCAATGACGTCTGCAATTATTATATCCGGTACTGGTTGCCACTTGACTTACCTTTTGTCTATCTTCGATTTCATGTGTCATGCTATCATTTGACCATTTATTATAAGTCAATTTTACCCCATAGAAAAAGCATATGGTTTTCATTATATAGTTCAAAAATTGAGGCCTATTATAAGGATTTGAATTGGTATCCTCTTCAATTGAGATAATACTAGTACTTTACATGTCTGATGTCTCCCTTGAATTAATCTTGATAAATCTTTTGCCTTGGCTTCGTCAAAACATCAAAACTCATCAAAGAAGCTCAAGAAAGGCAAAATTAAAAAAAAGCTCTTCATTAGCTTCATGGAGTAATACGGTGCTGACCTTGTTCATCATTTCTGTACTCTCAAACATGGCAACGGTTTTACCCTGTTTATCATTGAAACACGTCATCGCAACCTTTTTCTTTGTCTTTAACTTTCTTATCTTCATTGAAAAGTAAAACCAAAAAGTCTGGTCACCAGCCGAGGTCATTTGGGCATGTCATCCTTTTCTCCTTTTTTAAACATTCTTGGCAACAGAAACCTCGATTGATGACAGGGCCGGACCCACATTGATCGCTTCATGAATATTTACTGCTATTATATGGAAATTATTTCTGAAAGAATCAAACTACATAAAATTTAAAGAGGTTGAACCCCCAGAAGGTTTTCAAGCGTGTTCAATTTTCAATGCTGACAGGCACTTAATCGCCCTGTCGTTCTTCTTATCCTATTTTATTATTTACTTTAATTTAGAGGGTGTTTGGATTGGCTTTTATGCCGGTCAAATCAGTTTTTAAGTTTTTTTAAACTTTTTTTTAGTGTTTGGTAAAATTAAAAAATATTTAAAATAAGTTAAAAACAGCTTAAAACAAGTCAAAAATAAGAAGATGAACAATCCCAACTTAATACTTATTGATTTAAAAACGATTTCTATTGAAAAATCATTTTTTTAAGTCAATCTAAACGAGCTCTCAGGATCTTTCCATTGTTTTGGAACTTTCTTTATAAAATTAATACACCTTAGCTCTCTTCAGTTATTCTTTGTTTAGTGCTAGTGCAAGTTGAGTTAGTATTTTTACTATTTTAAATGGACCAAACCGATGTTTGTTTAGAAAAATTTCTACAATAAATTATTAAATTGTAATGATAAATAGTTTTGTTTTCAATATATATAGAGAGAGCTCTTTTTGAAAAAAATAAAATAAAGAGCGGCGGGTAAATTTTCTTTTAAGGTTTTATTTATAAGAATCAAAATAAAAAGCACTAGGTAAACATGTTTGCTTGTTAATCTAATGTCACTTTTAATGTCAATTATTTTTTAAAACTTCGGTAATATGTCTGAACTGGCTTGCATAAAAGTATGAGTCTGTCACTAGTTGATGACCACTCATTTTGGTTTACTTTTGAGAAAGATGGAAAGAAAGACAGAAAAGGGCCATGACCCACTTCAATGATAAAGGTAAAACCGCAACGATGTCTGAGACATACAGAATAATGAACAAGCTCACGTTTTACCACTTCACCAAAGTTAATGAAGAGATATCTTTCTATTTCCCTTTATGAGCTTTTTCTTTTACTTGAGTCACCTTGAATTGCACTTCGATACGTATTCCTTCTTTATATAGCTACCACGAAACAAGCAATTAAAGTTTCTGGGCAGTTGAATAGATTATGATTTGTCTTAATTAAGCTGAGTACCCGAACATAAGCTTCGGTCGACTGGTTATATCCAGTAGCAAATGCATTCTTTACTCTTTAGCTAGCCCATGGTTTGAGAAAAACCTAATATGATGCAAAATGACTGCAGAACGAGACAAAAAAACTATATTATAATAATACGGCGGTCTGGTGCACTATGCTCCCATTATGCACGTGGTTTGGGGGAGGTTCGGATCATGAGGGTCTATTGTACGTAATTTTACCTTGCATTTCTGAAAGAGACTGTTTTCAAGGCTCGAACCAATGACCTCCTGGTCGCAACACCAATATAATCATTCCATTTTTTTTCCTTGGTTAAATACGTAATAGATTGCCAAAGTAACTACAATGTTCCATTAGATTTAAGATGACAATCATGGTAGAGACATATTGTAATAAAATCTTTATTATCTCAACCTAAGTTGAAGTATAACCAATACATGAAGCTTTATCTAAAGCGTACAATCATTATTCATTTCATTTAAAAGCGCTAGCTTAAAGTATTGTTACATAATTATGCCTTCAACAACTTAAAATATGTTTCTCGATTAGGCTAATCGCTTCATAACCCCAGGGAGGTGAATATTACTGAAATAATCCTCCCAATTGATGCATCTTGGATCAAAGTTTAGCACATCATCCATGTTGCATTCTTTTATTGCCACTCTCAACCTCTCAGCGTTGGAATCATCGAAGCTGAAAACATATATACGTTTGTTTATAGATTATGATACATGTTGTATTATTAATAGAGTTAATTAAATAATTCGTATACCACTGGAAAATTAGTAGGAAAAGAGGTGAATATAATAAATTGTAACATGCACATACCTTCCAAGGAAAATTAAGTAAGGTCTGTAAAGTTCAGATAGACTATAGCTCTATCAATCTTCCTTTTCAAATTTTGATAGGTTCCGTCAATAAGATAGTACCATGACAATAGATTTGCCAATTCTAGAATCTAGAACACATGAAAAAACAAGTTAATTAGTGTTAGAAGTGTACCATAAGAATAGAACACATTTATGGTTATAACCATAATTAAAGGGTCATATTAATTAACTTAACGTTTTAGCCGTAAATCTAGACGACTAACCATATATACACTCATTATGTAATTAGTCAACTTTCTGAACTCCAATATTTCATGTTTGATTAAGTTGAAGAAATAATTAAGTAAATAAGAAGTGTGACCCCTCTAACGTTTTAACTTTGGTTGAGATAACGCATATCAACAGATATGGTATCAAAACATGCAGAAGTTCTGGATTCAAGTTTCAATGTCACTCATTATATAAATAAAAAATAAACGAATTTTCATGTGTTCGACTCGTATATAAAAGATCTAAGCCCACAAGTGAGAGAGGGTATTAAATAAATAATTAAGTAAATAAAAGTGTGCAGATATTAACAACGTTGTATCAAGAATAAACCTTTTACAATGGCCAATAATATCTTGAAATG
Source organism: Nicotiana paniculata (assembly GCA_005239505.1). Classification (NCBI taxonomy): domain Eukaryota; kingdom Viridiplantae; phylum Streptophyta; class Magnoliopsida; order Solanales; family Solanaceae; genus Nicotiana; species Nicotiana paniculata. Next base: position 118,208 of record ML337775.1, read on the forward strand.
TATGTTCGAAAGAAAAAGGTGTGTGTTTCATCAGCTTAAATAAGTAATGGACTCCAAATACGAAGGAAAAGGAATTAGAATTAGCTCAAATTAAATACAAGGAAAGAAGTTACTACTTGGACGTAGGGCAAGTGTAAATAATAATAATAATAATAATAATAATTAAAAAACAACATCAATTCACATACTTACTTTACTCCTTCAATCCATCCGGGAAATGGTTCTTTATAAGTACTAGTTATGATTGCTGGGCGTATTATAAGGAGTGGTAAATTTTCCTTCAAATGTCCTAAAAGCATCTCTCCCATTGCCTTTGTGAAGGAATATGTGTTTGGCCACCCATGAAAAGTTTCCCTAAATGATCAATATAAGCCATGTTAATTTGGAAAATGAAAAAAGGATTTTGCACAAATAGCCGGTCATATTTATAGTTTATTTTTTCTATCCATATACATAGAATATACATTTATTATACATAAATATACACATATAATACATAAATGATGCATATATTATATCTTTACTGGCTATTTTTAGTTTAAGCGGTTAGGTGATGGCTATTTGGGTTAATTCTTCATGAAAAAATAATTACTATGAAGTTGTTGCATCAATAAAGAGCTGAGTTTAACTTTTATATACTGATAGTGTCACTTTTTTTCTACACTTTTAGTATATATAAGTGAAATCTTAAAAGCCCTAAAATATTATTTTATAAATGCGTGCTATGATGAGTTAAGACTTTTGCTAACCTTTGAATGCCTAGATCTCTCATGGTCATTGTCACTTCCTTTGATGTCAGGTTCTGAGCTCCAAGTTGTTTAAGTTTGTCCTCTATCACCTTCTTCTCCACATCAATGTCTAAGTACCAAGTCTTTGTTGAGTGTCTCACCTAATCTGAATGATTTCTCTGCTATAACTCCTTCCCCTTCCCCACAAACATAAGCTGCGACAGAAAGAATGAAAAAGATTAAACTAATATTACATGTTTCAAGAAGCTTAGCAATTAGAGATATAAATAAACAAAATTATAGATAAAAAAATGTCATACTTGGTGTAATATATCTCATAATTATGCTGTAGTAATTAGACTATTGAGATAAATATTTCTCATAATTATGATAATGAATCCTATGATTTAAGACTAACCAGTGGATACATGAACAAGAATTTTCAACTTTGCACATCTTTTAGCGAACTTGAGGACATTGACTGCACCTTGGACATTGGTTTTCATAGCAATATCATACCTACACGAGAAAAAAAAAAAGTGCAAAGGGTCTGATATGTCCCTCTACTATCATCAATAGTTTAAATAAGTCCTTCGTTATACTATCAGGCCAATTGAAACCTTATCGTTATACTATTGATCATTTTTATCCCTATTTTAGACGGGATGTCACGTGGCAAGCTTAAACACAAATAACTCATTCCCAACTTTAACCCGGAAACCCACCCCATAATGAGCTGACCCGATTTTTTTAAAAATAAATTTCAAGAAAAAAAATTCAAAGCAAGACTATAATCAATTTCCTTGGACACTGATACGATGTCATTACCCTCAAATCCGAGCACCGGCAACGGCGGGCATAGCAACAGAGGAAGCGTATGCAGCTCCTGGCGACGACAGAGAGACAACCCAAGAAGCTTCAAAACCCAAACTCATATAGTACTGTGTGCTAATCTTGCTCAAACCTAAACGCATTCCCTGATTTATTCCATACACAATTACCATAGCTGACACAAAGCTCCAATACAACTCCTCACTTAACTTTCCTAACCAATAAAATGGCCTTAAAATCAGACTCAATATTCTATTTTTTTTGGCTTCTTTGTCTCTGTGAAGTTAGACATCACGTGAAAGTGCATCTTCTTGGCCGATTATTCAATAATATAGTGGTTCAATGACAAGAGACCCGGATCTAAAAAGTAAGTCTATGCACTGAATGATTAGAGTTAGATCAGAGGAGTTACCAGAATTCGAGATACATAGAAGTGAAGAGTGTGCAGTTGGCCATGGAAAATGGCAAACGCCAAAGTAAACAGAATGGACAAAACAAGGAGGAGGACGATGACGAAGACGACGAGGAAGAAAATAAACGCGGGCCAATAACTAGGCCACTGGAGTTGGAGTGGTTGAACACACCAATATGTTGACGAAAGATCTTATCTCATCCAAATTGAAAAATTGAGTATTAATTAATCACACTCCATTTTTAAGTTTTTGAATCATTTTTTACACGAATAGCAAGTTAGATTAAATCAATTTCCAGCAAAAGAGTTATTAACAAGTTTTAATAATAACTTTGACAAGGAAGAAGAATTTGAAGAACTTGCAAGGATTTGTGTTGATATAGTCTGTCCCGGATAAAAGCGGAGACCATATTTGAGAAAGGAAGAAAGTCCATATTTTAGAGAAGGGTCGGATCGGGTTGGGTAATGGGTTGGGTCGGATCTATATTAAATCTAACCGGATGATTTTGGGTTGGGTCGGATCTATTAAAATAAGGGTATTTATGTTTAATAGTATAACGGTAAGGTCTCAATTGGCCTGATAGTATAACGGAGGGCTTATTTAAACTATTGATGATAGTAGAGGGGCAGACCAGACCCTTTTCCGAAAAAAAAAGAAAGAAAACAGTGAAAAATATTTGTGTGTGTGTGGTGGGGCGGGGGGTGGATAAAACAAATATCATGCATTAAAATACTTCCATTTTACAAAACTACTGACTCTCATCAAATCTAGTACTTGCAGCTGAGTGTATGATAGTATCAATTTCGTTGAACATCTCATCTTTCATTTCCATGTTTACTATCCCAAAATCTTCCAATGAAACGTCACCAGCTACTGGAAATACCTTCTCTTCTATGAGATTGTTTAGTTTTGCACCTAAATTTTCTCTTAGAACATTAAACAATTCAGCCTGCAAAATCTGTGAATGAAACTTGTGATATAATATTCATGTCTTTCTCTCCACAATAATGCATTCAAGAAAATAACTTCTATCATATAGGTAATTTATATTTTTTTAATCAACTGAGCACTTTATTCATCTCCCAGAAAAAAACAGCAATCACATTTGCGCAGAGGGGTTGTTATACTACTAACACTAGGGGTACATGGACCGGGTTTGTCACGACCTCAAATCCTAACAGGCCGTGATAGTGCCTACCGTGGAACTAGTCTAGCCAACCATCTCATTACTACACATTTGTTTCATTTATAATAATTTACAATTCAATAATAAACAGCAAACATAGCACAGAACAATTTATTTAAGTTTTAGCGCCTCAATAATAGTCTAAACAACTCTAAACAAAAACCTCTCAAGACTGGAGTCAACATGATCAGAAGCATCTACGAAATAAAATTAACTCTACTAATGTCTCAAATAAAGTTTAGGAATGAAATGCTAAAACTAAATAAGGAAGGGAGATGGAGAAGCTGTGGACGCTGGACAGCTACCTCGAAATCCCGTAAGCTGCTGCTACGAATAAAAACATCTACTGCTCCGGACTGTCACCTGGATCTGTGCACAGAGGCACAGAGAGTCTTTATGAGTACGCAAACTCAGTAGTAATGAAAATAAATCACAGTCTGAGAAATATAAAACACACAACACAGATACACCAATTCACAAAACCAGTAAAACACCAAGTCATTAGGTAATATTCATCAAATACATAAGTTCAAAAACCAATTTCCAGAAATCCTTTAAAAAATAAGTATAATATCAATATATCTCAGTGAAACCCTCAGTAAAAATTAGTTTGAAAAACGAAGTGAATCGTAGTCAAAAACTCAGTAAAATTTTAATAAATCTGCCCCTCGGGCCAAAATCATTTCTCGTAACAATTGCCCATCAGGCATCCTCACCATCACTCAATAACAGCCCATCAGGCATCCTCACAGTCGCTCAGTATCAGCCCATCAGGTATCCTCACAATCACTCAGTATCAGCCCATCAGGCATCCTCACAATCACTCAGTATCAGCCCCGCGGGCATCACTCGCACTCAATAGGTACCTGCGCTCATTGGGGTGTGTACAGACTCCGGAGGGGCTCCTACAGCCCAAGCGCTATAAACAAGCCACATCATGGCATAAATCACTCACAATATTAGCCAACAACCACACTCATATCATAACATCCTCACAATATAGCCCCGCAGCCTCACTCAGTCAGACACTCTCATCTTGCCCTTCAAGCCATAAATATACCAGGTTCTGGACCCAAAAATAATATTTCATTTTTAAGAAATAGTATCAAAATACTCTGAATGTCAAAAAAATTATCAAGAAAAGACTGAGTGAAAACATAACATATCAAGTGAGGAAAATAGTGAAAACAGCCCCCAAGGGGTAAACAGATCGGCACTAGGCCCCAAACAAGACTTACTGCCCAAATCATATCAAAATATATATCAATACTATTAAGTATAGGCTTAAAAATCGGTTTCACAACTCAATAGTTGCTAAATAGGGAATATATTTCCAAAGTTCCAACCTTTGCATTCCAAAACCCGTGAAAGCGTGCAGAGTCCGGGGTTTCATACCCTCAGGACAAGATTTAAAGACATTACTTACCTCAAACTAGCCCGGGAATTATTCTGCAATATGCTCCAAATCTACCAAGTTCAGATTTTTATCATCAATTATGCTTAAGGAATGAATTCCAATTGAAAAATACCAATTCTAGCTCAAAACCCGAAATTTGCTAAAACCCGACCCCCGGGCTTGCATCCCGGAACTCAGAAATTTTTATACTAAAATGTTCTTTGTCATCTCACGAGTCCGTACATATAAAGAACCCTAAAATCGGAGTTTGTTTGACCCCTCAATCGACCCTTAAAATTCTCATAATCTCAAGCCCTAACTCCACCTTTTTCTACTGACTTTCATGAATTAAACACTGAGATTATTGCTCTTTAATCACCTATAATCGAGTTTTAAGGTCCAAAATATTTACCTCTATGATGAACACTGGTTTTCCCTCTTCAAAATCGCCTCAAAAGCTTCTTCTCGTTCAAAAATGGTGTTAAAATAGGTTAAGGTCGCGGAAGGGTTTAATTAATAATGCTCAGTTATTACTCAGTGCGAATGCGGACAATCTCACGCGATCGCACATAACTGCTCTCCCTCCTTCTTCGCGATCGCAGCACTGTGCACGCGATCGCGCTGTGCACTCTGCCAGCCGACCCCACAAGCCCAAAACTCCCTATGTGATCGCACCCTGCAGTATGCGACCGCACTGGGCCCCTCTTTCCTTCTCCGCGATCGAAAGCCTTTGAACGCGATCGAACAACACAAAATGAGTCATCCCAAATTAAATCTCTGCGATCGCACCAATGCCTATGCGATCACAGTGAATAAATTGTTGTTGTAAAAACACCGGCAAAACAACTATGTTTTTAAGTCCAAATGAGTCCGTTAACCACCCGAAATCAATCCCAAGCCCCTCGGGACCCCAACCAAATATACCAACACGTCACATATGATCGTTCAAACTTAGTTGCACCCTCAAAACACCAAAACTAACATCAAAACACCAAAATCACATCGGATTCAAGCCTAAGAACTTTGAAATTTCTAAAATCCACCAACGATGCCGAAACTATTCAAAACAACTCCGATTGACCTGAAATTTTGCATACATATCCAAAATTATATTACAAACCTGTTCCAACTATCGTAATTCCATTCCGACCCCGATAGCCTATTTTCCACTGCCGACCTGAAATCACCAAAAACTAACTTTCGCCAATTCAAGCCTAGTTCTACACTGGGCATCACAAAATTATTCAGAACACACTCCTAAGTCCCAAATCACCTAACGAAGCTATCCGAACCATAAAATTCGCATTCCGAGGTTGTATACCAATAAGTCAACTCTCAGTTGACTTTTCCAACTATAAGGCCATTTTTAAAGACTAATGATTAAACCCTCACTACAACCATTCCGATTCCAAGCCTACCAACTATAACACACCAATAACAGTATAACCAACCTATGCCAAGGAAATAACAGGAATAATAATGAAATTTCTACGGAATTCTCCCCTACTTAAACATGCGTTCGTCCTCGAACATGCCTAGAGTTGTTCCAAACACCACCAAAATTGCTGTGTATCCTGCCATGCATATATTCGGAGGTGATTCCACGTCACCTTACCCCCTATAGGTCTAATAGCACAACACAATTGAAGTTTCGAAGTCTGATCCTGACCCATAAACCTTCGAACTAAATTTCTACTTCTGAATCCATTCACAAGATCAAATTTCCACGACTATAAGCTGAAATAGTCTGAACACGCTGTATCAAGCCATATACACAACACAAGATGAAATCACATAATATACCGCATGACTCAACACTCATAGAGATGACTCCTAATCACAATAGCTGCTCATAACAACCCAATACCAGTAAATAACCTTTTATCAAACAAAACCTCGCTTAAACACCTTCATATGGTGCCGATGATGAAAGAAACATGTAGAAACCAGCAACCATTCATCCGATCAGTATCAATAGAATCCAGAGTTATAACTTGTGCAACTCGTGCACTTAATAATGACATCCCAAGAGCTTAATTCAAAAAATAGAAGATTCACACGAGAGGACTATCCTGCCATTTCTCTTGCCATTACCACATCATGATAAAAGCCTGATACACATCGTGAAACCATATCACACAGATCCGACACCAAGGATCATACCTCTAGCTAACTCAGTTCCAGAGCATGATCCCATCCAACCGCTGGACCACATGACATACTCCAAACCAACTTGCTCAAAATCAATAACCATGCAAAATTCGAAATCAATTACTCAAAGTGCATTGCCATAACCACGGGGAAATCGGACGATACCATGCCACTCGAACCAGAAAGAACATAACCAACACGTCTCAATCCTGCAACACCCCAATTACTTACCTTACTCAAATCTCTCTATAAAGCCCCGATAGAACTACACCTTATGCATATATATAACTAACGATCAAAACTCCTCGAAACACCGAAAGGTAACTCATAGATCACTCCTGCCGTGCCCCCCATTTTCTCGCGAAAGTGGGTTCGACATTATGACAACTCCTTCTAAAGGAAGAGGGTTAAAAGAAGAGTCGCCACCTAACGAGTTTTAAGGTGTGTTAGGGCACCTAGAGTAATTAACTCATGAGACTAGTTTGCATTACCAGAGATTGGGTAAGGGCTCGAAATTATCCCAAGCGGAAGGTGTTAGGCAACCCTCAGGATCCACAACTGTGGTTCCCAGCCAAATGGTTTTCGTGAATTTTTACAATAGACAAGTAACAAGTAATGACTCAAATAAGAGGGGATTTCAAATAAGCATTGAAGTTATTAAATTTTGAAAGAACTAATAAAACATTTGAGAGAAAGACATCCTAGGTTTAAACAATATGGATGACATCAATGCAATACCAGATAGACATTTCTCAGAGAGGGGCTACACGTGGTATTAGCGCACCGGTCATCATATCCATTTCTACCCTTTCCCACCCCGTGAAGGTAATTAAAACGTGTGCTGGTCACGAACTCTATTGCGTGATATTACCCGTCCCATCCTATTAGTCCCGGAGGAGGCTAGGACTACTATCCTAACAGGAGGTACCTGGCTAACCCCTAGGTTTAAAGGACAAGATTCTAAGCGACAAGCAAAAACAATTAGGACTGCAAATAAGGGAAAAAGAAATGAGAGAAGATATGAGGCCCAAGTATTCCTCCACAAGTTATGCACATAATTAACACGACTCAAACACAAGTAAGGCCTTTTAACTTCAGAACCTAAGGTATGATATCTAGGTAAGAATGCAATAACAAGGCAGTTTTATTACTGAATTTTAGAGAAGGAATTTTACCAGTTTCTGACTACTGATTTTAACCTGTTGTTAGTCAAACAATATGTATAAAGGGGGATACTTTCAGTTTTAACAAGTTTAATACCTAAGTCTTGCCTAGGCGTGCCAAAAATTTCTCAAGTTATACTATTCTAAGTGCCCAGTTTTTAGAAAACAGTTACTAAACAGGGGTGAGTCTTTGTTATTCATAATCAGGCTAGGGGGTGTTAAGAGAATATGAATGCAATCCTAAAAGGCATCATATCTAATGCAAACAAGGTGCAGGATGATGCAAGACCCACACATGATGTTCTAAATGCATGAGCATTTCAGCATCAGAACGTTTTAGAATAATCTATTTATTAACACATTTCGACCCAAAGCAAAACGTAACAGTTTCACATAGAACCAATTCTTTTGTTAGATTGTTGATCCTAATACATGATTTTCTAGGTGTACGTAGCAGTGTATACAGGAATGCAAAGTATGTTCTAACACAGGATTTTGGCATAAGTGACATGAACATGCTGAAAACAATATCCTAAGGGACATGATTTCTAATGCAAGATTGATGGTTGTTAATGTTATCCTTTATCCTAGAAAAAAAAATAGAATTTCTATGGTGATGCAATTATGGACGATGAGAATGCTGAAGCAGTAATATTGTGATGGCCACTTTTGTTGTTATTCATCCTATAAACAAGATTTCTGCGTGTAATGATATGCTAAATGCAGTAAAGGTGAGTAACATGATATGTATAGAATGCTTGTTGTACCTAGACATGGTTACTATTGCACACATAAGGGAAGTAAACCTAAGGCATGATCTCTACCCGTACTTACACTATAACATGCATATTCCCACCCGTTTCCACTATCCAACCCCAAATATTTGTTTACAAATTATTACAGACCATAGATCATAAATTACATAACAAAAAGAAAAATAAGAAGTTATCTCTATAGGGAGCCTTCATTTAGGCCCAGATCTTCCAAACCTCAATGCCTTTAGTATTTCATAGCCTTTCATAGTCTGGGTGTGTCAAAGTTCTCTAAGGACCTAATGGGCTCTAGGGCAATGCTCACACCCAGACATAGTCATCAAGAATTAAACATGTGCAGTGTGGAAATACCAGCCTTAGTGTGTCAAAGTTCAGAGGGAACTCAAGAGGTTCCCAAATCAATGCTCACACTGAGGGGGTGGAACTTAAGGATCTAAGAGTAAAGTGAAGTACCAGAGATGAGTTTGAAAAGGTTTTGAAAGAGATTTGGATAGAAAAAAAACAGTTTTAAACATGACAGATTAGTTTGAAAAGCAGTAGAAGATTTTGTTTTATAAAAACTGTGTAAGGAGAGTAGGGCAGTCAGGACAAACAAATTCCCATCTTAGGCTCAAAACAACACATATAGAACAAATTCAGCAACCACAAACAAGGTAATGGGGATTGGGGACAAGCATGAAACATGCAAGTGTGAGCACACAGTAGACAGAGTCACACATGGGTTCAGAGTCAAAAGACTCTGGGGGAAATTAAAAGATCAGTAGGTGTTTCAGACTACACAGCACAAGCAATTATAAAGTACAGGCTGCGCTACACATAGCAGTTTTGGGTTAACAATCAGAGGAGCATGATTGAAGTAGAAGTAAAGGGGATATAAACATGCTGATTATAAGAAAGGGGGGGGGGGTACACTCAAGAACATGCTGGTAAGCCCTGAAAACATGCATATTAGTTACAAGTTGAGCAGCAGAACCATAGGTAAAATCAATCTAGGAACAGGATTAATTGCAATAATAACATAATCATGTTGTTTTGAGACTTGAATTGAAATTAGAACATACCAGTGTAAGAGATCATGAACACAGAATGAGAAAGAGAGATAGCACAATGATTAGCCTTGGCTTGTAGCCGGCTAACAATAGACAGTAGCACAAAAGAGATAGAGTAAAGAGTTTAAGTGTAAGAGAGATAACTTTGAACCACAAATGTTCGTGTATCTTTCTGTCCTAAAGAGAGCATATATATAATAGCTTTAAGGCTAGGTAAATAAGGTAGGAATCATGTTAGCATAACAATTGAAGAATTCAGAATCAATCAATCAGGAAATTAAGGCAAGTACTCCCTTAAGTTAAGGGAATTAATTCAAACGGTAAGGATCAGGTAGAAAATAAGGCAAGAAGGACCAGTTCACGATTAATAAGGAATAAATCAATTTTGTTCAGTAATTATAAGAACTCAGAATCAGTAAAATAAGAATCAGCCCAAGTCTTTCCTTAATTAAGGGAGTCATTTCAAACGGTAAGGAAGAGGTGGAAAATAAGGAAACAATTCACATAGCGGGGTATAAGGTAATAATTCAAACATTGCAAGTAAAACAAGTAATTAGGGCTAGGTACCTAGGGTCTAATTAAGGAAATAATATTAACAATCAATTAATAGTGCAGTCAACCACAAAATAAGGTGACAAAATGATTTAATGTTGTAAAAACAAGGAAAGTAGTCGGAAATAAGTAAAGAGTCTTCACACAAGAAATTAAGGATTCGAAATTGGTACTAAAAAAGGAAGGCCTCGTGTATCTAAGGAAACATTCAGAATCAGCAAAGGATATCATATGAAAAATCAGTATAGTACTACTCACAATCATTCAGGGGTTCAAGACAGTAATGATTCCAGCAGGGTAAACACATAAGAAGCAACATAATCAAAGACCCAACAACATAGTGAAGCAATAATCACAAATAATCAGGGATTAATCATGGGAGAACAGACACACATACAAATCGAAAGAAAAATACATACTCAAAATTTAGAATACAGTGTTAAAATTGAAGTTTTAACATAACAAATCGTGATTAAAAGTGACAAAATGTTTAAGCATATGAGAGAAATCACTTTTTTGAGGAATCGTTTGAAGAAAAATTTTCAGAAACCCTAAGTGAAAAACTTGTTTAAAAAATGGAAAACCTTTAAGAAAAAATGTAATAATACTCGTAATAAAACCGGATCTAGTGTAGATCTAAGAGAATAGGAAGTTTCAAATGTTAGAGTTTTACAGAAAACCTCTGAGAGGACAAAAAAGGACCTTGAACAGCAATGGCTAGAGCCTCAGAGGTCATAGCCTTTCTCAGAATCAAGATTTGGAGGCTTGAAGTGAACAGGGACACCAGGGGTGTAAGCAGACGGGTTCTCGCCCTTTGAGGGCCTTGGGTTTAGAATTAGGCTATAATTTAAATAAATGTGGCTAATTGTTAAATACCCATTAAAATTAGATAAATAATAAATAAAACAACTAATAATTATACAAAAAATTAATTTGAGGTTAAATAAATAAAATTAAGTTAATTAGATAATATAAAAATATAAAACGGCTAATCAGTGATTAAAAATGGTATAAATATACGATTAGGCTATAATTGTAAAATTGTTGTAATTATAATTAAATAATGCCAAAATTGGCTAATTTATGAAAGAATTAAATCATGACAAGACTAGAATGGTATATTGAGCTAAGAAATAATTTGAAATTACTTGTAATGCAATTTATGAATAGTTATTGAATATAAAACACTAAATAAATAGGAAAAATAAATTGGTAAAATTATGAAAAAAATGCCAATTATTATAAAAAGTAATTTTGAAGGTATATATGCAAGTTTGAAAATAATTTGAGGAAAAATTGGGTATCAACAGTTGCTCCTCTTTACCCGGAAAGGATGAAAGAGTTGCCGGGTAAAGATATGATGGCCAATTTTGACCGAGTGGAAATAGTTTGAAAGTTTTAGGCAGCACCCTGACTTCTGAGCTGTCTACATATCCTTGGTATTACAGGAATCAGGCAGTATATAGTTCAGGAGTCACCGGCGAAGTGTACCGGTGAAGTTTTATAAGGACGGACGCAAGGTGCAAGGTAAAGTGAACAAAATGGCTTACGGGGTAGTTAGGAAAACTGGAGCGAGGCCGCTCCTGCCTGCCTGGCTGTTCCTAGCCGGATTTCCTGCAAATGAATAACAAGAATGTATTGTGTGTAATTTAAACATGATGCAAATTCCCAATGGACCATGAATGCTGTCTTCGACGGTTGAGGATGACGCCCTTAGACCATGATGTCCTTGGCCATGAATCACTTGATGCGGGATTCGCGGGCTATGAAATGATGTTCTCGGGCCATGAAGATGGTGCCTCCAAACCATGATGCCTTTGAATAATGATATGCAAACTGATAAAAGAGATCTTTAGGCCATGACATGGTGTTCTCGGGCCATGAAGATGGTGCCTCCGAACGATAACACCTTTGGATAGGTTGGCGATATTTCAACCCATGAAAATGCAGTAGTATGATGCTAATAAGACAGAACTTAGTCTCGCGAATTAAAGGGGCAGATCTTAGCCCGAAAGGAAGCGAAGTGAATAATGATAGAGACAATGATTGCTTTGAAAAGTAAATGGGAGGCCGCATTTAGCCTCGGAAGGCAGAATGGTAGCCTTATGCAAATACATATGGAGGTAGCGTTTAACCTCCGAAGGCAGAATGGTAGCCTTATGCAAGAAATAAGATGCAGATAGAGGTAGAGTTTAACCTCGGAAGGCAGAATGGTAGCCTTATGCAAGAAATAAGATGCAGATGGAGGTAGCGTTTAACCTCGGAAGGAAGAATGGTAGTCTTATGCAGGAAATAAAAATGCAGATGGAGGTAGTGTTTAACCTCGGAAGGCAGAATGGTAGCCTTACATAGGAAATAAAAAATACAGATGGAGGTAGCGTTTAACCTTGGAAGGCAGAATGGTAGCCGTATGCAAGAAATAAGATGCAGATGGGGGTAGCGTTTAACCTCAGAAGTCAGAATGGTAGCCTTATGCAAGAAATAAGATGCAGATGGAGGTAGCGTTTAACCTCGGAAGGCAGAATGGTAGCCTTATGCAATGAATAAAATGACAGTGAGAATTCTTAGCTGGTGATAGATTGTAGCACTGTGATTGCCGTGAGTGTTATGATAATTGAAGCATCGTTTGTGCTGGAAATAAATGTCGATCATGTGTGACGATTTTGAGGAGCATGTCTTTGAGCACTATATGTCCTTCAGGTGGATAATATGTTTTCGGGGCCTTTGCCACCTTTGTGCCTGCATCCAAAGAAAAATCGTGAGTTCTATAAAGGGAAGGTTAGTTCGCATTCCCGCTGGCCTTTCTTGACTCGCTCGCCTGATCATGATGATACTGTCTGTCATTGGGGCAGTGTTTGCTAAACAAGCTGTTTCAAGAATAAATATGGATGATTTTGTAAAAGTATAATAGAAGCATATAATATAAAATAGTTTTAGATAAACCGTCGACATGACACGGCTCGAGACATTGCAACCTCTCTTGCCACAGAATTTTGAGGGTTCTCCTCAAAATTCTACCTCAGTTTGATAGGTGAATACTTCTGACTACTGCTCGTGCGGCGATTGGCTGAACTTGCTTTGGAATTTTAAGGGTCCTCCTCAAAATTCTGCCCCAGTTGGCTGGGTGAATGCTTCTGGCCTGCTGCGTACTTCAGAATTTTGAGGGTCCTCCTCAAAATTCTGCCCCAGTTTCCAATTTCGGGGGGGGGGGGGGGGGGGGGGGGGATAGATTTTTATTGAATTGTGACCGAACCCATAGGGATGCCTACGTATCCCCTCTTAAGCGGGAATCATGTCAGGCGTAAATTTACATTGTTGACAAAGCATAAAGAGTTACACATAGTAGTGGTTGACTGCATCTGAATTGATTGGTTTTGGCCAAACTTCTCCGTCCATTTCTGCAAGTATAAGTGCTCCTCCTGTCAGCACTCTGTGAACCATGTACGGCCCTTGCCAGTTTGGGAGAAAATTTCCCTTTGGCTTTGTCTTGATGTGGAAAGATTTTCTTTAACACCAGCTACCCTGGTGTGAATCGTCTCGGCTTGACTTTCTTGTTGAAGGCTCTTGACATTCTGTTCTGGTAGAGTTGACCATGACAAACTGCGTTCATTCTCTTTCCGTCTATGAGGGCTAGTTGCTCATAATGGTTTTTTACCCATTCTTTGTCGATGAGCTCAGTGTCTTGTATGATTCTCAGAGATGGAATTTCGACTTCAGCAGGAATGACAGCCTCTGTATCGTAAACCAGCATATATAGAGTTGCCCCTGTTGATGTGCGGACTGTGGTGCGATACCCCAACAAAGCAAATGATAACTTCTCATGCCACTGCTTGTGCCTTTCTATCATCTTTCTTAATATCTTCTTGATGTTTTTGTTATTCGGCCTCTACGGCTCCATTAATCTGAGGTCTGTATGCTGTGGAGTTCTTGTGTTTGATCATGAATGTTTCACACATGAGTTTCATTAAGTCGCTGTTGAGGTTGGAACCATTATCAGTGATGATTGACTTTGGAACTCCGAACCGAGAAACAATGCTGTCGCGGACAAAGTCGGCCATGACTTTCTTAGTAACTGCTTTGTAGGAAGCTACTTCGACCCATTTAGTAAAATAATCAATGGCAACCAGAATGAACCTGTTTCCATTGGAGGCGTCAGGCTCGATTGGTCCAATGACATCCATGCCCCAGGCGGCGAATGACCATGGTGAACTTGTTGAATTAAGCTCACTCGGAGGTAACTTTATCATATCTCCGTGTATCTGACAGTAACCTGCTCGAAGTATCTTCTTTGCTAGAACAAAATCGTTCATATGCGGACCGCTGGTCCCAGCATGAATTTCCTCCAATAATTTTGATGCTTCTTTTGCGTCGATGCACCTTAACAATCCCAAATCAGGAGTCCTCCTATATACATCATTCCTCCGCTGTGAAAGCAATTGTTAGACAATCTCCGAATTGTGTGTTTCTGAGTAGCATTTGCAAGCTCTGAGTATTCTCCTTTTCCCAAGTATTCCTTGATATCATGGAACCAAGGATTTCCATCTGCTTCTTCTTCGACATGGGCTAGTAAGCCGGTTGATCGTGGATTTTCACTGGAATGGGATCAATGAAACTTTTGTCTGGATGCTGAATCATAGATGACAGGGTAGCCAAAGCATTGGCAAACTCATTCTGGATTCTGGGGACATGCCGGAACTCTATCTTTGTGAACCTCTTTCTCAACTCCTGAACATGATGCAGATAGGGTAGTATCTTGGAATTTTTGGTTGCCCATTCTCCTTGTACCTGATGTACCAATAATTCTGAATCACCAATCACTAACAGATCCTGGACGTTCATGTCAATGGTCATGTTGAGCCCTAAGATGCAGGCCTCATATTCAGCCATGTTGTTGGTGCAGGGAAATCTGAGTTTGGCGGATACTGGATAGTGCTGACCAGTTTTTGATACTAGGAATGCTCCAATGCTGACTCCTTTGAAGTTTGCCGCCCCATCAAAGAACATTCTACAACCATCGTAGGACTCTGCAATGTCTTCTCCTACTAATGATACCTCTTCATCAGTAAAATATGTTTTCAGAGGGTCGTATTCTCCATCCACATAATTCCTAGCAAGATGGCCTGCCAATGCCTATCCCTTGACAGCCTTTTGAGCTACATAGATAATGTCAAACTCGCTCAGCAGGATTTGCCACTTGGCTAGCTTGCCAGTAGGCATGGGCTTCTTAAAGATATACTTTAATGGATCCATTCTTGATATGAGATATGTTGTGTAGGCACAGAAGTAGTGCCTCAGCTTCTGAGCAACCCAAGTCAAAGCGCAACAATTTTGTTCCAACAAAGAATACCGGGCCTCGTACAGAGTGAACTTCTTTCTGAGATAGTAAATAGCTTGCTCCTTTCTCCCTGTTTCATCATGTTGCCCGCGAAGACAACCGAAACTAAATCCAATACGGCAAGGTAGAGTAGCAGCGGTCTACCTGGCTCAGGTGGCACCAAGACCGGTGGTGTTGATAAATACTCTTTGATTCTGTCGAAAGCCTTTTGACAATCCTCGGTCCACTTAGTTGCGGCATCCTTCTTCAGCATCTTGAAGATCGGCTCACAGATGACTGTAGACTGTGCTATGAATCGGCTGATGTAATTAAGCCTTCCTAAGAAGCTCATAACATCCTTCTTGTTCTTTGGCGGTGGTAGTTCCTGAATGACTTTGACCTTTGACGGATCCAATTCTATTCCCCAGCGGCTTACAATGAATTCCAGCAACTTCCCGGTAGGAACCCCGAACGCACACTTCGCGGGGTTCAGCTTCAGATTGTATTTTCTCAACCTGTTGAAGAACTTCCTCAAATCCTCCATGTGGTCAGCAACTTTCTTTGATTTGATAACGACGTCTTCCACATATACCTCGATCTCTTTGTGAATCATGTCGTGGAATATGGTAGTCATAGCCCTCATGTAGGTGGCCCCTGCATTCTTTAGACCGATCGACATCATCTTATAACAGTATACTCCTTATGGCGTAATGAATGCCGTTTTCTCAGCATCTTCCTCATCCATCCAAATATGATGATAACCAGTGAAGCAATCTACGAAGGACTGTAACTCATGTTTAGCACATTTGTCAACTAGAATGTGTATAGTTGGCAAGGGGAAGTCATCTTTCGGACTGGCCTGGTTGACATCTTGATAGTCGACACAGACTCTAACCTTACCATCCTTCTTTGGCACTGGCACAATGTTGGCTAACCATGTCGGGTACTCAACTACCCGGAGAACTTTGGCGTTGATTTGCTTGGTAACTTCTTCTTTGACTTTCAAACTCATGTCAGGCTGGAACTTTCTGAGCTTTTGCTTTACCGGCGGACATGTTGGATTAGGTGGAAATTTGTGAGCCACAATAGACGTACTTAAACCACTCATGTCATCATATGACCAAGCGAATATGTCCTAATACTCTTTCAGAAATTCTACGTATTCTTGCTTCTCGGACGGTGACAAATGAATACTGATGCGAGTCTCCTTGATGTTTTCCAAATCTCCCAAGTTGATAACCTCAGTCTCGTCCAGGTTGTACTTAGGTCTATTTTCAAAGTTTTTGACCTCTTTAACAATCTCATCTGGTATATCATCTTCATCTGAATCAATGTCCATTTGCTGCGTTGTCTCATTACATGTCACAATTATCGGTTCATCAAGACAAGTAATAGTAATGTTGTATAGATAAAGTAATGAGAGAAAATATTAGCAATAAATATTGGAAAAAGAAATTAGAAAATGCTTTGATAACTTGAATATCTTGTTTTGAACATTGAAGATCTTATTTCCGGAATTGAAAAATGCAGAAAAAGGAAAATCGTTTAGTAAATAAAACAGTAAATAATGCTTGTTTTTAGCCTTGCTACCCCGAGGCTTGGCGGGCTTTGGTCGTCGTGATAGACCAGTTCTTGAGATACTTCCCCTTGCTTACAATCTGTATGGAAGGGCCTTCCTCCCCCTCCTCCTCGAGAACAACACAACAATCCATATCAATGTCTTCCAAAAATAAATCCTTCATCGCTGCGAGTGCTTCCTCTTCATCTGATCCATAGATGATATCGGTCTGCTTGAAGGTCTGCTCCATATGAGGTATCGGCTGCTCCAGAGGGTAATAGGGACCGCGGGGCCAAGGTGGCGACCAATCGTTGAATTCCTGCCAAGTGTACTCATACCCCAGATCGAAAGTAGTACCATGTGTTTTGAGCTTTATAGTTTTGGAAATCCCTTGGAGGTTCTTGTCGAGCCCCTTGCCAGGATCATACCCTCGCCAATTCATCGTGCTTGCGATCTTGATATCCCACCACTTGTCCTTGTCGATAGCATTGACCCGTTCAATATGGTGGTAAGTTCCCCCACCTATCTTCCTTTTTCCGTCAATCACCGAAATAGTCTAACGACTATAAATGGGGTTGCTACTGTCACCATGAATAATCAGCTCTTGGTGGTTCCACTCGAATTTCACCGCCTGATGTAGTGTTGATTCTACGGCCCCGGCAACATGGATCCAGGGTCGTCCCAACAACAAGTTGTAAGATGCCAACACGTCTATTACCTGGAAGTCCACCTCGAACCAGGTTGGTCCCATATGCATGCATAGACTGATTTCCCCCATGGTAGATCTTGGAGACCCATCGAAGTCTTTCACGTTGATTTCTCCCTCTCTTATCTCATGTAGTCCTTTAACCAATTTCTTGAGCGTTATCAACGGATAAATGTTAAGACTGGAACCTCCATCGATCAAGATCCTTGTGATGAAATGATCTTCACATTGCACAGTGATGTGCAATGCTTTTTTGTGTCCCAATCCCTCAGGTGGTAACTCGTCTTCATGAAAAGTAATTTTGTGAGTTTCCAGTACCTGGCCCACCATGTTGGCCGTTTCTCCACTAGTGATGTTGTTCGGCACGTATGCTTCACTCAACACTTTCAATAAAGCATTCCTATGCGTCTCAGAATTCTGCAGCAAAGAGAGAATGGATATCTGCGCTGGTGTCTTGTTCAGTTTGTCGATGACCGAATACTCCTTAGCCTGTATTTTTCTCCAACGATCATCTGAATCTATTTCAATGAGGGGAGGATGGTTGGCAGCTTGCTTGCTTGACTCGGCCAGATGCTCAGGGGTATGGACCCTACCAGTTCTTGTCATACCCTGTGCTGCAATGGCTTCCTCAGACCGAGTCTTTTCCTTCTCGCCTCGGCTGTATAATCCCAAGGGATACCATTTGAATAGAAAGGTGGTGTGGTTGACATTTCCACCATAATCGACATGGTCATCCTTACTTCAATTGGAGTGTGTGTTCGGGGCGGCAAGACTGCGACCTCGAATGGTGCCGGCGCATTTGCCGGAGATACAAACTCAACTTCAATTGGAACTGGTGTCTTTGAAGGCGGCATTGTTTCAAGATCAAGTGTATAGACATATTCACCTCAGCATCCTCAGACGGTTGAATCTGGACTATGATCGGGTTGAGAGTTACTGCAGGTTTCTTTGGGTCATCGCCTTCTGTGATTAACCCGATTGATCCCTCGGGATCCCAATCATCATCTATCTCAATCATGTGGATACCTCCACCCTTATGGTCTGGTAAAGGATTGTTGCAGACGTTCGGAGCGGTGTCTTTCGCCACAATAATTTTTTTATCAATAAGAGTCTGTATTTTATATTTCAGAGAACGACATTCTTCGATGGTGTGTCCTTTCATGCCAGAATTCTATGCACAAGATTTGTTTAGGTTAACCCACTGAGAAGGGTTCTCAGGGGTGGAAGCAGGGATAGGTGTGACGTAACCAACAACTTTGAGCTTTTCATACAGCTGGTCGATGGGCTTGGCTATGGTGGTGTATTATTTTGGAGGGCGACGGTCAAAGTTAGAACGAGGCCTAGGGAAGTTTTGACGGGTAGGGGGTGACTGGTAATGGGATGGTTGGGAATTAGAGGTGTTGTAGACGGGAGCGGGTTGTGAATATCTAGGTGAGGTAGGTTGATATGTGGGTGGTGGAGATTGGTATGTGGGCGGTGGATCTTGGTATATGGGCGGTGGAGCTTGGTAAGAAGGTGAGGGTGCTTGGTAGTTCAGGGTTGGCTGATATGTGAGTAGAGGTGTTGGATAGATTTGTTATTTGGGTGGGGATTTGGCTCTTTGTGCAACCATTTCAGCTCCCACGTCTCTCTTCTTAGACACACCACCAGATTGTAAAGCCTTGTTAGTGGCTTGCAAAGCTTCAAAATTTGTAACCATACCGCTCTTGATACCTTCTTCAATCCGCTCTCCTAATTTGATAATGTCAGAGAACTTGTGGCCTTCAACCATCATCAGCCGTTCGTAGTATTGCGGGTCCTGAGCCCGAACAAAGAATTTGTTCATTTGCTCTTCCTCTAGAGCAGGTCTGACTTTGGCAGCTTCCGACCTCGAACGAGTAGCATACTCGTGAAAGGTTTCTGTGGGTTTCTTCTTCAGGTTTTGGATGTAGAACACATCTGGTGCGTTCTCTGTATTGAATCTAAACCTGTCCATGAAGTCTGTTGCCATGCCTACCCAATTTGACCATTTCTTGGGGTCTTGGATGATGTACCAGGACAGTGCGTCTCCCTTCAAACTCCTCATGAACAGCTTCATGCGGATCCTTTTGTCTTTTCCTACGCCAACCAATTTATCACAGTAGGTCCTCAGATGGACCCTCGGATCACCAGTGCCGTCAAACTTCGAACTTTAGAGGTTTGTACCCCTCGGGCAGTTCGACATCTGGTTGTATACAGAGGTCTTCATAGTTCAAACCTTCAATTCCTTTGGTTCCTTCGACACCCTGGACTCGACTAGTCATCTTTCTAAGTTCCTCAGCCAGAATCTTGATAAGCAAGTCATTCTCATCAGACTCAGATGTATGTGTGACATGCAGGGTGGAGTGAGTCACATTTTCCACGTAGATAGGATTGTTGTAGGCATAAAAGTGGTCTTTTGTGTGATTTTGAGGTTCCGGGAGTGGAGGCGGAGTGTTGTGGTGGCAAGTATTGCACTGTGCTGGAGGAGTTTGGTTCTTTGGGGGAGTGGCGTGATGATGAAGTGCGGGATTGTTTGGTTGCCTTGGGATATTCTGTGGAGGTGTAGGGGTGACGTCAGGGACGTTGAGGGAAAATGACAGATTAGCCAGATTCCGACCTGGTAGAGCTCCTCTTGAAACTTTAGCAATTTCTGTTCTAATGGTGACATATTCTCATGCAAGACTTGAATACCTCGGACATCAGTAGTCTCAACTTGTTCAATCGTATTTTCCTTCCTGATACCGCTAAATTCTGCCATCTTACTCTTGCCTTTCTCTTTGACCTTAGGAGGACTAGGAGGAGTAGTATGTGGAGGCCCTTTTGATCTTATGCGATAGGCTGATGATGCCAGAATGCACGAACTAACCTTTGGGGAAGGAAATAATAAGGAAAAAAGAAAAATAAAAACAAAAGGTCACCAAGTCAGTGAGGTTTATGAAAAAATATTACAGTATTTAAACACATAATGTGGAAATGTATTGCTTATCCTGAGTTGGGGACCTCTTTGTGCCTGAGGTAGGCCTAGCGACAAATTGATTTGGAGAACTAAAAATGCTAAATGCCTCATTTTATTGATAGAAAATAGACAAATCTTAAAACGACTTTAAATATGCGAAAGATAAAAGTCACTAATGGCCATAGGCCTTATCACATTAATAGAGAAAATAAAGACATTCCTAGCTACTTGGTCCCAGAAGGACCTTCCCCAGATTCGGCATTCCTGCTTCCCTCTATCAGCTTTCCCAACTCGCGAAGTCCCAACAACAGGTAAGTTCTGGCCAGATATCCCGCTTCAGCTCCCTCAACCTTTTGGCAGGTCTCGTTCCTCTTGATGAACTTCTCCTCTAGCTCAACTATGCCTCGCTCTAAGTATCCTAGCCTCTTGTTGATGCTGACGGCCATATCCTTCCATTCCTCGATCAGCTTTTTGTTGGACTCGTGTATCTTGTGGTGATCATCCTCACATTCATGGATCCTTTTGTGAAGTTGGTTGTACTTGACTTGTGCTTCATCCCTTTCATCTATAACCCAGTGACCTCGAACGAACCCCGGCTCGATTCGACCACCCAAATATTCTTCTAACCAACCAATATAGAAAGAAGTGCAACCAGCGTGATACCTGTCTGGCTCGATGGTGTATTTCTCAAGCATAATCTTGCAGTGCCATAGGTGATGAGCTTGGCACTTGTGAGGACTGTCATCATTCTAAAAGTCTGCTTGGAGATGGCTCATTTTCTCGACCCTAGGTATGACTTGTTTCCTACCTGCTTGCCTCATAGCTCGCAGAGGGACATAAGGGTATGTCCCCCTCAGACCAATCAATATCAGAAATGAAGCATCTCAGGATCGAATGATGAACTCGTCTGTCAAAATCCACTCAAACATCCATTAAACCTGATCCTCGGTCAAGTTACCAAATAACTCAACCCATCCCTCGGCGTTCTCCGGCTAAGCGAACATGTCGGGAATATAATTCATCCGCTTTGGGTGATGGAAAGCGATGTGGTCATCCCACATTCTGTGGTGAATGTCTTGTCGGTATTCACCTCATTGGAGATGTTCCATGAGCCAGAGCTGAAGTAATAGATTGCAACCTTCAAAATGCTTTGCTCTTTGTTGACACCTTTCCAAGGCCCGATACATGTCTTCAATGATCATGGGCACAATGCTGAAGTCTTGCCCATCTATCCCTTCCATTAGTGTCTTAGTCACCATTACCAACCTAGTATGGATTCTTTCCTTCTTCATTGGGAACACAATTAAACCTAGAAATCAAACCATGAAAACAAACACTCGACGATGATTTGCTGTGACCGTACCTTTCATAGAAGTAGTCGAAAGGAATGTACGAATCATTTAGACACACCAATTCTGGATTCTTCTTCAGACCCATCATTTTTAGAAAACCCCCGCCTGTGCGGTTCTCAGGCATCAGCAACCCCGGAGTTTCCCACACTAAGTTAGCCAGTCCTTATATATCTTCTATTAACAGCGTCATTTTGATGTTCCCAAAATGGAACACAGACCTTTCGCAATCCAAAACAAAGCGGCAGCCTCTATCATCATTTTGTTAGGATGGATTTCTAGGAGAGATGGCAGGTTACCCAGGTGCTTTCTGACGATAGTTTTGTCACTAGAATGGAGGTAATCCCACCAATTTAGCAGCCTAGGGTGGATATTGGAGACCATGCCAAATCTGGGGACTTCGTGCTTCATTTTCTGCAAAACGGATAAGGTTAGGCCCTTACCCCCACCAGACTAGACTATTTAACATCAATAATTAGCAGGAAGCATTTAGTTCTCCAGATAAATGCACAGAACGTGAGGGTGTCCATTTGGGTTTAGGGAACCCAGTGGACTTTGGACAAGGATATCTTAAAGGCTATTGTGCGGACAACACGTTAGCCTGGCTAGGTTTGACCATGATGTATGAAACAGTATAACGGCGTAGGGTTTCTATGGGGTTTTAGACTGGTACCCTTGAGTGGACAACTCAAAGGGGGGAAGGCACGGAACTGTCGACTGCACCGCTGATCGACTAGTTTTACCGCAAATACGCCTTTTCGAATTTAAAGGGTAATGATATAGGAAGAGCGCAACCACTCATTATCAATGTTGCTATAGTATTTTGTTTGGCATGAGTGGAGTATGAATGTTGAGCATGATATGCAATAAATAAGCATTTAAACAAGTAGTCATGTATTTGCACGTTAGGAAAAAGCGGTAAAAACAACAGTTATGATTTAAAACAGTTACAAAAGAAAACAAAGAGACATGTCAGTTTTGCTTCGTGAAAAAAAATAAATACCTGAAATAAACAATTAATGGCATGTAAAGGGAAGGGGAAAGGGTGAAAGAATTAAACAAATTAAAGGTACGAATTCACGGAACGATTTGTAATGGTAAAAGCCTAGGGATATCCCCAGCAGAGTCGCCATGCTGTCGCGCCCCCCATTTTCTCGGGAAAGCGGGTTTCGACATTCTGACAACTCCTTCTAAAGGAAGAGGGTTGAAAGAAGAGTCACCACCTAATGATTTTAAAGGTGCGTTAGGGCACCTAGAGTATTTAACTCATGAGAATAGTTTGCATTACCAGAGATTGGGTAAGGTCTTAAAATTATCCCAATGGGAAGGTGTTAGGCACCCCTCAGGATCCACAACTGTGGTTCCCAGCCAAATGGTTTTAGTGAATTTGTACAATAGGCAAGTAACAAGTAATGGCTCAAATAAGAGGGGATTTCAAATAAGCATTGAAGTTATTAAATTTTGAAAGAACTAATAAAACATTTGAGAGAAAGACATCCTAGGTTTAAACAATATGGATCACATCAATACAGTACCCGATAGACACTCCTCAGAGAGGGGCTACCCGTGGTATTAACACATCGGTCATCATATCCATATTCTACCCTTTTCCTACCCCATGAAGGTAATTAAAACGTGTGTTGGTCACGAACTCTATTGCATGCTATTACCCGTCCCATCCTATCAGTCCCGGAGGAGGCTAGGACTACTATCCTAAAAGGAGGTACTAGGCTAACCCCTAGGTTTAAAGGTCAAGATTCTAAGCGACAAGCAAAAACAATTGGGACTACAAATAAGGGAAAAACAAATGAGAGCAGATATGAGGCCCAAGTATTCCTCCACAGGTTATGCACATAATTAGCACGACTCAAACACAAGTAAGGCCTTTTAAGTTCAGAACCTAAGGCATGATATCTAGGCGAGAATGCAATAACAAGGCAGCTTTATTACTGAATTTTAGAGAAGGAATTTTACCAGTTTCTGACTACTGATTTTAACCTGTTGTTAGTCAAACAGTATGTATAAAGGGGGATACTTTCGATTTTAACAAGTTTAATACCTAAGACTTGCCTAGGCGTGCCAAAAATTTCTCAAGTTATACTGTTCTAAGTACCCAACTTTTAGAAAACAGTTACTAAACAAGGGTGAGTCTTTGTTATTCATAATCAGGCTAGGGGGTGTTAAGCGAATATGAATGCAATCCTCAAAGGCATGATATCTAATGCAAACAAGGTGCAGGATGATGCCAGACCCACACATGATGTTCTAAATGCATGGGCATTTCAGCATCAGAACGTTTTAGAAGGATCTATTTATTAACACATTTTGACCCAAAGCAAAACGTAGTAGTTTCACTGAGAACCAATTCTTTGGTAGATTGCTGAGCCTAATACATTATTTTCTAGGTGTAGGTAGCAGTGTATAAAGGAATGCAAAGTATGGTCTAACATAGGATTTTGGCATAAGTGACATGAACATGCTGAAAACAATATCCTAAGGGACATGATTTCTAATGCAAGATTGATGGTTGTTAATGTTATAATTTATCCTAGAAAAAAATAGGATTTCTATGGTGATGCAATTATGGAAGATGAGAATGCTGAAGCAGTAATATTGTGATAGCCACTTTTGTTGTTATTCATCCTATAAACAAGATTTCAACGTGTAATGATATGCCAAATGCAGTAAAGCTGAGTAACATGATATGTATGGCATGCTTGTTGTACCTAGACATGGTTATTATTGCACACATAAGGGAAGTAAACCTAAGACATGATCTCTACCCGTACTTACACTATAGCATGCATATTCCCACCCGTTTCCACTATCCAACCCAAATATTTGTTTACAAATTATTACAGACCAGAGATCATAAATTACATAACCAAAAGAAAAATAAGAAGTTATCTCTATAGGGAGCCTTCATTTAGGCCCAGATCTTCCAAACCTCAATGCCTTTAGTATTTCATAGCCTTTCATAGTCCGGGTGTGTAAAAGTTCCCTAAGGAGCTCATGGGCTACCGGACAATGCTCACACCCAGACATAGTTATCAAGAATTAAACATGTGCAGTGTGTCAAAGTTCAGATGAGGGGGTGGAACTTAAGGATCTAAGAGTAAAGTGAAGTTCCAGGGATGAGTTTGTAAAATTTTTGAAAGAGATTTGGATAGGAAAAAAAATAGTTTTAAACATGATAGATTAGTTTGAAAAGCAGCAGAAGATTTTGTTTTATAAAAACTGTGTAAGGAGAGTGGGGCAGTCAACACAAACAAATTCCCATCTTAGGCTCAAAACAGCACATATAGAACAAATTCAGCAACCACAAACAAGGTAATGGGGATTTGGGACAAGCATGAAGCATGCAAGTGTGAGCACACAGTAGACAGAGTCACACATGGGTTCAGAGTCAAAAGACTCTGGGGGAAATTAAAAGATCAGTAGGTGTTTCAGACTACACAACACAAGCAATTATAAAGTACAAGTTGCACTACACATAGGAGTTTTGGGTTAACAATCAGAGGAGCATGATTGAAGTAAAAGTAAAGGGGATATAAACATGCCGATTCTAAGAAAAGGGGGGGGGGTACACTCAAGAACATGCTGGTAATCCTTGAAAACAGGCATATTAGTTACAAGTTGAGCAGCAGAACCATAGGTAAAAGCAAGCTAGGAACATGATGAATTGCAATAATAACAAAATCATGTTGTTTTGAGACTTGAATTGAAATTAGAACATACCAGTGTAAGAGATAATAAACACAAAATGAGCAAGAGAGATGGCACAATGATTAGCCTTGGCTTGTAGCCGGCTAACAATAGACAGTAGCACAAAAGAGATAGAGCAGAGAGTTTAAGTGTAAGAGAGATAACTTTGAACCACAAATGTTCGTGTATCTTTCTGTCCTAAA
>ML337776.1:0-61698 GCA_005239505.1 Nicotiana paniculata
TATATATATATATATATATATATATATATATATATATATATATATATATATATATAAAATCATTTTCATTACCGTTGCGACGTGCAACCCGCTCCTCAACAATATCAATTAACAACACTTATACGTAGAACTGTCAGCCCAGCCCAAGCCTCGTGGGTTTTAAATTTAGTGGGCTAGGACGGGCTGACTCGCCATATGAACGGGCCTTAAAATGGCCAGCCTAACCCAGCCCTAAGAGGGCCGCGGGCTGAGGCGCGTCGGCCCTTCAACTTTTTTCGAAATGCAAATTCTCTATATCTCTAGCTCTTTTTTTTAAAGTTGCATGAATATTTATTTAATATTTTTCTTTCATTTTCCAATAATTCAGAGATTGCTTCAATATGTTATATGTTGAGGTTTTTTAATTTAGGATTAACATCATTTGCTGATTTTATCATTATAGTCCATAAAATTTTTAAAATTATTGAAATTTTCTAGTGGTCAATTTTTTTTTTTGTGTTTTTAAAATTGATCTTTTTCTATTCTGAAGAGCAGTTTAAATATTAATAATATATTAAAGTAATTCAAATTGATCATTGGCCGCTTAAAGTATTATTTTCTTTTGAAAAAAATATTATTATTGACCTCCTAAAACTTTTTGAGCTGGTCATTAATTAAACAAAAAAAAATTTAATTTGGTCATATTACATGCATGTTGAAAATCAAAATTCTAGTTGATATGGAAGGGTAAATGAGCAATCTAGGGTTGGGGAATGGAGATTATAGTTAATAGTTTTTAAATTTTTACCTTTTTTCAAATATTTAATAGTTAATTAATTTTTCGCACACGGGCTGGCCCAGGACCATCCTCGGTCAAGCCTCAAGGCCAGTGGGCTGACTTAGGTCGGGCTTATAAGCCTCATTTTTAAATGGGATCAAAAAATCCTAGCCCAACCCTACCCAAATAGTGAACTGGGCTGGGCTAACCTCACGGGCCAAGCCCATTTTGATGGCTCTACTTATACATAAGACTGCTTCAATAAATGTCACAATCAATATGAAACTATAAGGCAACAAGGTATACAAAAATTATGATTTATATAAGAAACAAATAGGAACAAGTAAAAAATAAGTGTGTAATGAGGGAGGAGATAAACAATTTAATATATGAAATGCTAAATGTCAAGTAGAAATTATGACACAAAAATCAAATAAGCATATAGCAATTAAAGCATGAAATCAAGGCATAATAGTAGGCAATGAAAATAAGAGAATCAATTAATATAACAATTAAATTATGAAATAAGACAATTAGTGAAATACGTAAAAGCATGGAAACAAGCAATTTGACGACATATAGACACTCGTCACCTTGTCTATATGCCGCTACACATGAAATTCACGTAACACATAATTCAAGGGTTCTATTCTCTCAAGTCAAGGTTAACCACAACACTTACCTTGCTTCGCAATTCAAGTGATCACTCAACCACGACCTTTCCTTTCGAATTAGTCTCCAAATCAATCAAACCTAGCAATTTATTGTCCAACAACTCAATTGGAGCTTTAGAATTTATTCACAATCGAAAGAGACTTAATTTAAGTCATTTTCGAAAAAGTCAACCGAAAGTCAATGTGGGACTCACTTTTCGGAACCCGTAAAAAATTCACGAAATTCAAACACCCGTTTCGATACAAGTTCAACCATAAAAAAATTATCGGAATCCGACATCGGATCGCCTTTCAAATCTTCATTTTACATTTTTGGAAGATTTTATAAAAATCTCATTTTCTTCAATAAATTCACGGATTCATGATACAAATAAGTATAGAATCATGAAATATAATCAATTTAGGATAAAGAACACTTACCCAGTTAAAACTCGTGAAAAATCTCTCTGAAATCGCCTAATTCCGAGACTTAAAACTCAAAAATGAACTAAAAATGTCAAACTTCCGAATTTTAGCATTATGTCTAGCATTTTTGCTTTTGCGGATTAAAATTCCGCATCTGCGAGCTCGCATCTGCGAAGCCAGCTTGCCAAGCCAAAATCTGCAATTGCGGACATTTCAGTTGCATTTGCGACTGCACAGAAGCGTTGATGAAGCCGCAGAAGCGAGAAGTGTCGCATTTGCGATCCTTGCACTACTGAAGCGGTCATCACACCTGCGCTCCAAGCTTCGCAGGTTGAAAAAGCGACACAATTTGCGGAAAGTGGAGCCGCAACTGCGCTCTAAAATGTTGCAATGCGAAGCACCATAACCACAACTGTCGAAATTTCCAAAAAATAATGTCGAAATTACAAATCGCACCTCAATTCGGACTTATGAGTTTATGAAATTTTCAAATTCTATAACTCGCACTAGAACATATCAAATCAATCTGGAATAACCTCAAATTTTGCAGGCAAGTCACAAATGGCATAACAGAGCTATTCCAACTCTCGAAATCGCAATCTGAGCTCGATATCTCAAAGTCAATTTGTGGTCAAACTTTGAAATCTTTAAACGGTTTCTAGTTTCTGGCAAATGGCGATAATTCGAGCTAGGGACTTTTGAATTTGATTTCGGGTATACGCCCAAGTCTCAAATCATGATACGGACTCATCGGGACCGTCAGAATACTAATTCTGGTTCGTTTGCTCAAAACGTTGATCGAAGACAACTCAAATACATTTTGAAGCACTATTTCACATTTTAATCAATTTTTCACATAAAAATTTTCCGGAAAAATATACGAAATGCGCATGCAAGTCGAGGAATGCTGAATGATGCTATTCGAGATCTCGGAGCATATAATAGAATATTAAATTTAAAGATGATCTATCGTGTCATCACATAATTAACCCCTTAGATTGGAACTTGGTATTTAAGGCAAGGAAGTAAGTTGATGGCCCAAAATGATAAGCAATTTGCATTACAACCACTTTTGCCCCACGAGATAAAACATTATTGTTTACACTCAATATTTTAGCCTTACCTGGATGTGCTTCTCATACAAAAGCTCATTGTTTCTGCATCTTGATATGTATACTGGCTCTAGCAACATATATAATGGTTGATGTAGGAATGAGGAGATTAGCCTTTGTGACTTGCACAATTGTAGCTTCTTGCTTACCTTCTTCGGTAACCTTCATAGAGCGTTCTTCCTTCTTTTGTCGCTCGACATTGTCCGATTGCACATAGTAACTCCCATTAAACTCAACGTCTGATTATATTATATCTGATTCTTCTTTTGAAAATGGGCAAATCCACTCACTTTCATTTCTTTTGTAATTTTCATTTAACATCTTTCCAACCCGATTTACTCCAACTTCAACATCATCATCTTCAACATCCTTTTGCATATTCTCTTCCCTAACAACTGATTTTTTAGATTCAACAGTCAAGATCTCCTTAGAGACAAATTTCTCAGGGAATACACAGTATTAAACAACTAGTAGCATAACAATCTGACACGTGTCGACCAACAAAAGTGAACACCTTTAGGTACTAAAATATAAATAACAACTCAACTAGCACAAAATGTGTAATGTAGCGAGTTGTATATTTTTATATGAAAGTTAAAAAACAATATAATGTATGGATCGTTCTATGAAATTTGTATTTAAATTATAAATACTATCTTTTTACATAAAGTTGTTGATATTTATCAAAATTATTTTAAGAGAGGAAGAAAAATACACACTTACAAAATATAAATAAATCATGTACAAATACAGACAAAAGACATATTGCATAAAATTTGTATCAAAATTGTATTTGAGTTGTATGATGTTGTAGTTATATTTACCTGGGTAAGAACGATGTAGGAAAGTTGTACATAAATTATAAATAAGTTGTATACTGTATAATTAGTTGCATGAAATTTATTTTTTGTATGTATGTTGCTGTAGATATATCAAATTTATATTAAATTTATACGAAATTTATTTTTAATTTGTATATTGTTGTACCATATATTATTCTTTTCTTACTCTATTTGTTAAAGAAAGAAAAGTAGAAAATGAATTTCAAATTTACTCATGTACTGCTTCATGTTTGTTTAAACTAAAAACTTGAATATTGTAGCAGCAATTGTGACTGATAATGACAATCCATAAATAACTTTTTGACTGCACATGTTAAATTAACTATTCGTATATTTTTAAAAAAAAATGGAATTGCGCTACAATATGCTGCTTCGAACTTGCTATTCTGATTCTTCATGATGGAAATGCTGGAAGTGACGGCCTGCCGTTGGCATAACTTGAAAATAAAGAACTGATATTGGTTTCTATTTAGGAGGAAGGCGACAAAGAGAGAGAAGAGTTGCACTAATTATGACTTTTTTCCCCAGTGAACTTGAGTATTCATTGTATCAGAAAAGGAGTACAAAGAAGAGGCTAATATCAAACCTCTCCAGTTACAGTCGGGACAAGCTATAAAGGTTGTTGATAAGGAAAAGAGATAGTTATCTCCTAAGACTACGTTAACACCAAAAAACTGTTAGATACAAAAAATATCTACCCAGCTAATAAAGCTAACTATGGCTTAAAATAAGTAATACACAGCTGGAAGGAGTCTTATTGAACGAGGAGTAAAGAGCAAAAAGGAAAAAGATGTAACTATATCCCCTAATTTAAGGCACTAATGGATTGTATAAAATTTGTAAGTAATCCATATTTAGGGAGGGTAATATACAAAATTAGGATAATTTTGATAAATAAATTTCAAATATTATATAGGAAGAAAAAATATCTTTCTTAGTAATGGACTTGGACCAGGCGCATATGGTTCTAGTAGACGGGTCAAAACATGTATGTGAATAAAAAAGTAATCACAATAGATGTGCTGGATTTATGATCTGTCTTGAAAATAGGTTGGAGCAATTGATCATCAAGGAATTACACCTAATGACCTTGAATTGAAATGAATGGTCTTGATTTTTTTGCTCCCTCTTGCCTCATTGGCAAATCTTTAAGGTCAAAAGTCAAAAATATTACCAGGACAAGTAAAAGACATCACTTGTTAAACTTGAAATTCTACCTATAAGCAAGTTAAGCGGGGTTAAAAAATAATAGTAGCACCTGAAGTGTCCTATTTGTGCAAATCACTCGTTTACAATTGTCATATCTTCCTAGCAGTTTGGGAGTATTATGATCCAAAACGGGAAAGCAATAGTTGTTATAACTTATAAGCCATAGAATTAACATACAATTCAGAGTTTGAATTTCAGTTCATTATCTGCCTAAATCTATATCTATATTATATTATAAACACGAAGGTCCGTAGCGAAGTATCGTTCGCCTTTTTTATCCTTAAAGAATATATTTTATCCTGGACAAAATAGTCATTTAATATTTTTATAATATTTAGAAATTTTAAATCAATTAAATTCGTATTAAGTTTTCCTAATATTTAGGAGTTTGAAATTTAAGGGAGAAAAAACATGATTGTTAAATCTAAAATACTGTAATGACCCGGTCCGTCGTTACGTAGAAACTGCAT
The DNA here is from genome assembly GCA_005239505.1 of Nicotiana paniculata. Classification (NCBI taxonomy): domain Eukaryota; kingdom Viridiplantae; phylum Streptophyta; class Magnoliopsida; order Solanales; family Solanaceae; genus Nicotiana; species Nicotiana paniculata. Next base: position 5,470 of record ML337776.1, read on the forward strand.
TATAATTGATGTTATTGACTTGTCATAGGTTGGTTATTCTGTTATTGATGTGTCATAGTTGATAGGCTTGAAATCGAATGGTTGTAGTGAAAGTTCAGTCATTCAGCCTTTAAAAACAGCCTTAAAATGGAAAAAAAGTCAACTGAGAGTTGATTTATTGGTAAACGACCTCGGAATGTGGATTTTATGGCTCGGATAGCTTCGTTAGGTGATTTGGGACTTAGGAGTATGTTCCGAATAATTTTGTGATGTCCGGTGTAGAATTAGACTTGAATTGGCGAAAGTTTGTTTTTGGTGATTTTCGGTCGGTAGTGAAAAATAGGCTATCTGGGTCGGAATGGAATTCTGACAGTTGGAATAGGTTCGTAATGTCATTTTGGATATGTCTGCAAAATTTCAGGTCAATCGGAGTTGTTTTGGATAGTTTCGGCATCGTTGGTGGATTTTAGAAATATCAAAGTTCTTAGGCTTGAATCCGATGTAAATTTGGTGTTTTGATGTTAGTTTTGGTATTTTGAGAGCGCAACTAAGTTTGGATGATGTTATGGGATATTTTGGTAAGTTTGGTTGGGGTCCCGAGGGGCTCGGGATTAATTTCGGGTGGTTAACGGGCATTTTTGGACTTAGAGAATTGCTGATTTTTCTGGTTTTTGTGCAGTAGGGGTCTGTGCATCGCGATCGCATGGCAAAGACTGCGATCGCGTAGAACACTCTGAGGGCCAGGAAAAATTGTGCATCGCGATCGCGTGAATCGGGGTGCGATTGCATAGGTTTGGAAGAAAGTGCAGTGTGATCGCGTGGGCTAGGTCGCGATCGCGATCGCGTAGGGTCATGACAGGCGTGTGGGGGTGAGGTCAATTGTTCTTCGCGATCGCGTGCGTCTGGTTGCAATCGCGTGGGGTTGAGCTGCTGTGAAGCGCGGTCGCGTGGCTTATGCCACGATCACAATGAGTAAAGTGGGTCCAGGGAATTTTGTTCTTCGCGATCGCGTGAGGACTTCCGCGATCGCAGTGAAGAAATCACTGGGCAGTATATAACTAAAACCTCCGCGACTTAAACCCTTTTTACACCATTGTTGTACGGACATAGAGCTTTGGGGGAGATTTTTGTAGAGGAAAATAAGTGTTTCATAGAGGTAAGTGTTTTGATCATTAAAATTCGTTTATGGGTGATTATAGAACATAATCTCAGTATTAATTCATGAAAATCAGTAGAATAAGGTGGGTATAGGGCTTGAGATTTTGAGACCTTTAGGGATTGATTTGAGGGATCAAACAAACTCCGATTTTAGTGTTCTTTATATGTAGGGACTCGTGATATGATGAAGAACAGTTTTGTATAATTTTTTTTTGAGTTTCGGGACGCGGGCCCTAGGGTCGGGTTTTGATATTTTTCGATTGGAATTTATTCCTTAAGCATAAATTGATGATAAAAAACTGAACTTGGTAGATTTGGAGCCTTTCAAAGTTGATACGAGAGGCAAGCGTATTGTGGAATAGTTTTCGGGCTAGTTTTGAGGTAAGTAATGTCTTCAAATCCTGTCCTGAGGGTATGAAACCCCAGACTATGCACCCTTTCACGGGTTTTGAAATGCAAAGGTTGAAACTTTGGAAACATCTTTCCTATTTAGGCGACTATTGAGTTGCTAAACCGACTTTTAAGCCTATGCTTAACTAGTATTATTTTATTATGATATGATTTGGGCTATAAGCCATGTTTGGGGCCTAGTGCCGATCTGTTTACCCCTTGGGGGGTTGTGTTTATTTTATTTTCCTCACTAATATGCTATGATTTTACACTCAGTCTTTTTTTGATAAATTGTTTTGACACTCAGAGTATTTCGATACTATTTATTGAAAAATGAAATATTGTTTTGGATCGAGAACCCGGTATGTTTATGGCCTAACGGCAAATTGAGAGTGTCTAACTGAGTGAGGCTTTCAGGCCAATATTGTGTTGAGACTTTCATGCCTTATGAGAGAGGTGAGGAGGCATTCAGGCCTAAGGAGTGTGGTGAGGAGGCTTTCAGGCCTAAGGAGTGTGGTGAGGAGGCTTTCAGGCCTTAAGAGAGTGGTGAGAAGGCTTTCAGGCCTTATGTTATTATTGCGCTTGGGCTGTAGGAGCCCCTCCGGAGTCTGTACACACCCCAGTGAGCGCCGGTACCGGTTGAGTGATGATTGCCCGCGGGGCTGATACTGAGTGATGATTGATACTGAGCGATGATTAATACTGAGTGATTGAGAGAATGCCTGAGGAAAAACTGTTACGAGAAATGATTTTGGCCCGAGGGGCAGATTTATGATGATTTTACTAAGTTTTCGAACTATGATTTACTTCGTTTTCAAACTAATTTTTACTGAGAGTTTTACTGAGGTATACTGATATTACACTTGCTTCAAAGGATTTCTGGAAACTGATTTCGAACTTATTATTTGATGAATACTACATGGTGACTTGGTGTTTTGCTGGTTTGTGAAATTGTGTATCTGTACTATGTGCTTTATAATTCTAAAACTGTGATTTATTTTCATTACTACTCAGTTGGCGTACTCATTAAGACTCCCTGTGCCTCTGTGCACAGATTCAGGTGACGGTTTGGAGCAGTACTTGTCCATTGCTTGTAGTTGCAGATTTCACGGGATTTCGAGGTAGCTGTCCAGTGTCCACAACTTCTCCACTTCCCTTCCTTATTATGTTTTTAGCATTTGATTCAGACACATATATTATAGTTTAGTAGAGTTAGATTTATCTATTCTTAGATGCTCATGACTATTGACTCCAGTCTTGGGAGGTTTTGTTTAGAGTTGTTAGACTATTATTAGGACGCTAAAGACTTAAATAAATTATTTCTATGCTATGGTTGTTGCTTATTATATAATTGTGAACTTTCATAATTGAACAAATGCGTAGTAAGGTGATGGTCGGCTAGCCTAGTTCCACGATAGGCGCCATCACGGCCTGTTAGGATTTGGGGTCGTGACAAGTTGGTATCAGAGCTCTAGGTTACATAGGACTCAACGGTCATAAGTAGGTTCAGTAGAGTCTTGCAGATCAGTACGAAGACGTCTGTACTTATCTTCGAGAGGCTGCAAAAATCTTAGGAAACATCTATACCTTTTTGAACTCTTTCGTGCCAATCTATTGATTCTTGAAATCTAAACTTATGTTGTTTCATTCTCTCACGGATGGTGAGGACACGCAATACCGATCAGGGTGACCAGGCACCAGCCAGACCCACAAGGGGATGGGGCCGTGGTAGAGCTGGGGGACCTGCCCGTGCAGCAGCAGGGACAGTTCCACAGGATCCCCCTATCATTCAGGATCAGGTTCCTGCCGACGTTGCTCAAGCGGGACAGGCTCAGGCACCTGTTGTGCCTATTGTTATTCCGGGTCATCAGGAGACCCTGACTCAGATATTGACGATGTGTTCCAGTTTATCTCAGGAAGTGGCTATGACCACTACTGCCAATGCAACTCAGGCGGGGGGAGACAATCAGACTCCATCTTCCCGTGCACCTGAGCCAGTTGTACGAGGTATTCAGGCACCGGGAGAAGCCCCAGATCAGCCAGTTGGTCCGGTTCAGGGTTATGGGGTCCCTGCTATGCTTGAGGATGAGCAACGCAGGTTGGAGAGGTTCAGCAGACTTCAGCCTCCGACCTTCAGCGGTACAGAGGGCGAGGATGCCCAAGGGTTTCTAGATAAGTGCCAGATGATACTACGTACTGCGGCTATTTTGGAGACCAATGGGGTCTCATTTGCTACATTTCAGTTTGCGGGTGCTGTTTTTTCTTGGTAGGTAGGCTGGTTGGTTCAGCACCTCTTACATGGCATCAGTTCTCCACGATCTATTTGGAGAAATATGTTCCTCAGTCCCACAGAGAGGAGCAGCGCAGGCAGTTTGAGCAACTGCGTCAGGGAGAGTTATCAGTCACCCAGTATGAGATGAGGTATTCGGAGTTAGCTCGACTTGCTTTGGAGTTAGTCCCTACTAACAGGGGGCGTATCAGGAGATTTATGGATGGTCTCTCATATCAGCTTATGATTTTGATGACTAGAGAAAGGGTGTCTGGAGCCACGTTTGAGCAGGTTGTTGATATAGCTCGGGACATTGAGTCGGTTCGCAGGCAGGAGAGGGAGGAGAGAGAGGCTAAGAGGCCTCAGGGATTAGGTAATTTCAGTGGTGATCCTCCCAGAGGGCAATTCCAGCCTAACAGAGGTCGTCCATTTAGACCTCCACATCCAGCTCGCCCAGCTTACAGTGGTGTATCGTCGGGGCAGGGTCCTCGCAATTCTCATCAGGGACGTTCATCTTTTAGTGCCCTTCCAGCTCAGAACTTTGCCCGAGCATCATCTTATCAGGGTTTTTCCATGCGTGGTTCGTCTAGTAATTATCAGGGTGGCAGAGGTTCCCGTTCGTTTTCATCTCCTGCTCCAGGCAGTTGTTATGAGTGCGGAGAGTTCGGGCATGGGTGGAGGCATTGTCCCCGTCGTCCTAGCAGTTCATCCCAGCAGAGGGTTCAGCCCTCGACTTCAGCCCCAGTCATTTCACCACCTACCCAGGTAGTTAGGGGTAGTGGTCAGGCAGCTAGAGGCAGCACTAGAGGGGGAGGTCGAGGAGGTGGAGGCCAGGCACATATTTATTCACTTTCGGCTAGGCCTGATGCTATGGCCTCAGATGCGGTGATCACAGGTACTATTCCAGTTTGTCACACTGATGCTTTGGCTTTATTTGACCCTGGTTCCACATACTCTTATGTCTCATCCTATTTTGCTCATTTTCTTAATATGCCCCGTGAGTCTTTAGTTAGATTTGGTCATGTTTCGAATCCGGTGGGTGATACTATTTAGGTGAACCGTGTGTATCGGTCGTGTCTTATATCTATTGGGGGTCTGGAGACCGAGTTGACTTGATGTTACTGAGTATGGCCGATTTTGATGTAATTTTGGGTATGGATTGGTTATCCCCATGTTATGCTATTCTTGATTTTCACGCTAAGACCAAGACCCTAGCTATGCCCGGAGTTCTCAGAGTTGAGTGGAAAGGGTCTATAGAGCACGTGCCTAGCAGAGTGATTTCGTATTTAAAGGCTCAGCGTATGGTTGAGAAAGTGTGTGAGTTCTATCTTGCTTTTGTGAGGGATGTTAGTAGTGAGACTCCATCTGTTGATTCTGTTCCTGTAGTCCGTGATTTTCCGGACGTATTTCCTATAGTCCTGCCAGGCGTGCCACCTGACAGGGATATTGATTTTGGTATTGACTTGGTGCCCGAAACTCAGCCTATTTCTATTCCACCTTACCGTATGGCACCAGCAGAGTTGAAAGAATTGAAGGAGCAGCTTCAGGAACTCTTAGATAAGGGGTTCATCCGACCTAGTGTGTCGCCTTGGGGTGCGCGGATGTTGTTTGTGAAAAAGAAAGATCGCTCCATGCGTATGTGCATTGGTTATAGACAGTTGAATAAGGTTACTGTGAAGAACCGATATCCTTTACCTCGTATTGATGACTTATTTGATCATCTTCAGGGAGCTAAGGTGTTCTCCAAGATTGACTTAAGGTCTGGGTATCATCAGCTGAAGATTCGGGATTCTGACATTCCGAAGACTGCTTTCAGGACCAGATATGGTCATTATGAGTTTATGGTTATGTCATTTGGGCTTACCAATGCCCCAATCGCGTTCATGCAATTGGTTAACAACGTGTTTCAGCTTTACCTTGATTCATTTATCATTGTGTTCATTGATGACATCCTGGTTTATTCTCGTAGACAGGAAGAACATGCTCAACACTTGAGGGTTGTGTTACAGAGATTGAGGGAGGAGAAGCTTTATGCAAAGTTCTCCAAGTGTGAGTTTTGGCTTGGTTCAGTGGCTTTCTTGGGGCACGTGGTGTCTAGTGAGGGTATTCAGGTTGATCCGAAGAAGATTAAGGCGGTGTAGAGTTGGCCCAGACCGTCCTCAGCTACAGAGATTCGGAGTTTCCTTGGTTTAGCGAGTTATTACCGTCGTTTTGTGGAGGGATTCTCTTCTATTGCTTCACCTTTGACTAGATTGACCCATAAGGGTGCTCCATTCAGATGGTCTGACGAGTGTGAGGAGATCTTTCAGAAGCTCAAGTCATCATTGACCACAACTCCGGTTTTGGTGTTGTCTACTGGTTCGGGTTCTTACACAGTCTATTGTGATGCTTCTAGAGTTGGTTTGGGAGCGGTGTTGATGCAGGACGGTAGGATGATTGCCTATGAGTCGAGACAGTTGAAGGTGCACGAGAAGAATTACCCAGTGCACGATCTTGGGTTGGCTGCCATTGTTCATGCCTTAAAGATTTGGCGGCATTACTTGTATGGGGTACAGTGTGAGATTTTCACTGATCATCGTAGCTTGCAGTATCTGCTAAGGCAAAAGGACTTGAATTTGCGTCAGAGGAGATGGTTAGAGCTTCTCAAGGATTATGATCTTACTATTTTGTATCACCCGGGGAAGGCCAATGTGGTGGCCGATGCCTTGAGTCGCAGAGCCGAGAGTTTGGGGAGTCTAGCTTACCTTTCAGCAGCAGAGCGACCGTTAGCACTTGATGTTCAGGCTTTAGCGGGACAGTTGGTGAGATTGGATTTGTCAGACCCTCCACGGGTGGTAGCTAGCATGGCTTCCCGATCTTCTTTATTTGATTAGATTAAGGCACGACAGTATTATGACCGCCACTTGTTAGTTCTTTAGGATAGAGTTTGTCGGGGTGATGCCCGGGATGTGACTATTGGTGATGACAGAGTTATGATGATGAAGGTCGTATTTGCGTTTCCAATGTGGATGGTATTTGAGAGTTGATATTAGCAGAGGCTCACAGTTCGCGGTATTTTATTCATCCGGGTGCCGCGAAGATGTAACAGGATCTGAGACAACAGTATTGGTGGAGGCGGATGAATAGAGATATTGTTGAGTATGTAGCACGGTGTCTCAACTGCCAGCAGGTCAAGTATGAGCACCAGAGATCAGGTGGATTACTTCAGAGGTTAGATATTCCGGAGTGGAAGTGGGAGCGGATTATATGGACTTTGTAGTTGGGCTTCCACGGACTTCGAAGGGTTTTGATGTAATTTGGGTCACTGTGGATAGATTGACCAAGTCCGCGCATTTCATTCCTGTCAGTACTACTTACACTTCAGAGCGGTTAGCTGGTATTTACATTAAGGAGATTGTCCAATTGCATGGAGTTCCAGTTTCTATTATTTCTGACAGAGGTACCCAACTCACATCTCAGTTCTGGAGGGCCGTACAGAGAGGTATGAGTACTGATGTAGATTTGAGCACTGCATTTCACCCTCAGACCAACGGGCATTCAGAACAGACTATTCAGATTTTGGAGGACATGCTACGGGCTTGTGTGATTGATTTTGGTGGTTCATGGGACCAGTTTCTACCACTAGCGGAGTTTGCATATAATAACAGCTACTAGTCCAGTATTTAGATGGCCCCGTATGAGGCTTTATAAGGTAGGAGGTGTAGATCTCCGGTTGGTTGGTTCGAGCCTGGTGAGGCTAAGTTATTGGGCACAAATTTGATTCATGATGCGTTGGAGAAGGTGAAGTTGATTCAGGAGTGACTTCGCATGGCGCAGTCTAAGCAGAAGAGTTATGCGGACCGGAAGGTTCGAGATGTGTCTTTTATGGAAGGTGATAAGGTACCGTTAAAGGTATCACCCATGAAGGGTGTTACGAGGTTCGGAAAGAGAGGAAAGCTAAGTCCACGATTTATTGGTCCTTTTGAGGTGCTTCAGAAGGTTGGAGAGGTGGCTTATAGACTTGCCTTGCCGCCCAGCCTATCGAGTGTTCATCCTGTATTTCATGTGTCGATGCCCAGAAAATATGTTGGTGACCCGTCTCATGTGTTAGACTTCAGCACAGTTCAGCTCGAGGGTAATATGTCATATGAGGTTGAACACATAGCTATTTTAGCTCGCGAGGTAAGAAAGTTGAGGTCTAAGGATATAGCATCAGTGAAGGTGCAGTGGAGAGGTCAGCCAGTGCAGGGGGATACTTGGGAGACCGAGCGGGAGATGCAGAGCAAATATCCCCACTTGTTTGAGAATCCAGGTATGTTTCTAGACCCGTTCGAGGAAGGAACGTTTGTTTAAGAAGGGGAGAATGTAACGACCCGGTCCGTCGTTACATAGAACCTGCATTATAATTTTTGTTATTGACTTGTCATAGGTTGGTTATTCTGTTATTGATGTGTTAGAGTTGATAGGCTTGAAATCGAATGGTTGTAGTGAGAGTTCAGTCATTCAGCCTATAAAAACAGCCTTAAAATGGGGAAAAAGTCAATTGAGAGTTGACTTATTGGTAAACAACCTCGGAATGCGGATTTTATGGCTCGGATAGCTTCGTTAGGTGATTTGGGACTAAGGAGTGTGTTCAGAATAATTTTGTGATGTCTGGTGTAGAATTAGGCTTGAATTGGCGAAAGTAAGTTTTTAGTGATTTCCGGTCGGCAGTGGAAAATAGGCTATCCATTCCGATAGTTGGAACATGTTCGTAATGTCATTTTGGATATGTTTGCAAAATTTCAGGTCAATCGGAATTGTTTTGGATAGTTTTGGCATCATTGGTGGATTTTAGAAATATCAAAGTTCTTAGGCTTAAATCTGATGTAAATTTGGTGTTTTGATGTTAGTTTATGTGTTTTGAGAGTGCAACTAAGTTTGAATGATGTTATGGGATATGTTGGTAAGTTTGGTTGGGGTCCCGAGGGGCTCGGGATTGATTTCAGGTGGTTAACGGGCATTTTTGGACTTAGAGAATTGCTGGTTTTTCTGGGTTTTGTGCAGCAGGGATCTGTGCATCGCGATCGCTTGGCAAAGGCTGCGATCGCGTAGAACACTCTGAGGGCCAGGCCAAATTGTGTATCGCGAAATGAGGTGCGATCGCGTAGGTTTGGAAGAAGGTGAAGTGCGATCGCGTGGGCTAGGTCGCGATCGCGTAGGGTCATGACAGGCGCGTGGGGGTGAGGTCAATTGGTCTTCGCGATCACGTGTGTCTGGTTGCGATCGTGTGGGGTTGAACTGCTGTGAAGCGCGGTCACGTGTCTTATGCCGCGATCGCAATGAGTAAAGTGGGGGCCAGGGAATTTTGTTCTTAGCGATCGCGTGAGGATTTCCGCGATCGCAGTGAAGAAATCACTGGGCAGTATATAATTAAACCCTCTGCGACTTAAACCCATTTTACACCATTGTTGTACTGACAAAGAGCTTTGGGGGCGATTTTTGAAGAGGAAAATCAGTGTTCTTCATAGAGGTAAGTGTTTTGATCATTAAAACTCATTTATGGGTGATTATAGAATATAATCTCAGTATTAATTCATGAAAATCAGTAGAATAAAGTGGGTTTAGGGCTTGAAATTTTGAGATCTTTAGGGATTGATTTGAGGGGTCAAACGAACTCCAATTTTAGCGTTCTTATGTACGGACTCATGAGATGATGAAAGTAGAGTTAGATTTATCTATTCTTAGATGCTCATGACTATTGACTCCAGTCTTGGGAGGTTTTATTTAGAGTTGTTAGAATATTATTAGGACGCTAAAGACTTAAATAAATTATTTTCATGCTATGGTTGCTGCTTATTAAATAATTTTGAACTTTCATAATTGAAAAAATGTGTAGTAAGGTGATGGTCGACTAGCCTAGTTCCACGATAAGCGCCATCACGACCTGTTAGGATTTGGGGCCGTGACAAATTCAATCCTTCTTAAGTTAGAAAACCCTAGCAATTGGTGTCTGATAATATACCGAGCACCCTAGCATTTTTCATATAAAAATCTCTTAAAAGATGACATCAAAAGACAGTTCACATTAGAGATTATTCTGCATTTTTAGTCAATCTTCCTACACTTCCAACATGATATCATAGGTACCTTATTTATATTTTTATTTATGCAAAGATAAGTGGCTTGATTCTCAACTTGGCATCAAGCCAAATGGCGTTATTTGACGCATTAGTATATAAACTCGATTATTTAATATCTATTTTACTATGTTTCATGTGGTTTCTAGCCTTACATGATGAATATATGATTTTAACAGATCTATCATTCTTAAATTTTCTTTTGTGTTTCGATGCTGCTTTATTTATAGTTTTTATTTCATGGCTTTAGGAAATTAACTCTGAACAATTGAAGAGTGTTAAAAGAGAGAAATTGCTTTTCTATGGTGTATATGTTCCTTTTCCCACTTGCGGATTGTTGCGCTCTAACTTTTAATTACGAAAGAGATTAGTTGGTATTGCTTTAATGCCCAGAATATGCATTGCCCTGCTTATGTCATGAATATTTCTATATATTCAAGTACGCCATAAAATATTAAGTAGAGTTGCAATTCTATTAACTACAATTATTAACTACAAGATATACATTCTTCTACGTATGTCATGAATATTTCTATAATATGCATTGTTCAATTTATGTCATATTTCAAGTACGCCATACAATATTAAGTAGAATTGCAATTCTGTTAACTACATGATAGTAGGCTATAACTATGTAGTTTGGCCACTATTTGTACTCCAAATTGGCTGCATTTTACTGATGTTTGAGCGTTAAATGATAGTAAATGGTTCTAATTGAGAATTTTATGCTTTGCAGGAGCAATTCTGGGCTACGATGAGGTTACAAAGTGTTTTGGAGCTAATATGGAGTGTTGAAGGCCAAGCAAAGGCTTATGAAGTAAATTGGGAGTCCGTTTGAGGATCGAAGGAGGTTAACGCACTTAAAAAGAAGAACGAAGAAGAGCGCAGAAAATTTCCCAGGTGCGCGGTCAGTGCCGCGCAAGTCAGGCAGAAACTGGTCAAAGTGTATGGCCAGATGCGCGGTCACATGCCCAGATGCGCGGCTGCGCACGTCCTTTCGAGAAAAAATATTCCAAGGCTAAAATCGTAATTTCAGAGGCGACCATCCTTGACCTATATGAAGCCCAGCTTGTCTAAAAAGAGGGTATTTTTGGTTTTTAGAAGAATTTTGAAGGCAAGAACCAAGACAAAAGATTCGGAAATGAGTTTTTATCTTTCTTTCTTCCTTTTTATCATTGATGATGAATTCTTATGTTGTTCTTGTGAAAACAATTATGAGTAGCTAAACTCTTTATTCTAGGATTTGATGGAACCTCTTGGAGGATGAATCTTTATTGCATTTAATATAATATTTTCATTGAATTTTCTCTACTTGTTCAACTACGTGATTATGGTGGTTGATTGAAGGGCCCTGAATCGGCTATGCCTATTTAGTGTGTATTACTTGAAAAACGGGTACATATTTAGGTAGTTGTTGAACAACATCACTCCTAATGTATATGAGGGATCAATAGGGAAGGTTTAAAGGTGGGATTAGGATTAATGAAACCTTGGTATGATCGTAGTGAGCGGTAAACTAGAGCTAGCTAGCGTAGTTCGGAAGAATATGTTTAGTAAATTGTTGTAATTTCTTGGAAGAGAATTACGATACCTAAAAGTGCTCACGATCTGTAGAGAGTATCTAAGAGGATTTGTCGCAGACATAGAAGGGAGGATTCCAATAAGAGGGGAAATGGTAACTCTAGATCTTCCTAATCATGTCTACAATAGTTGCTTAATTAGTAATAAAATTATAGTTTTTAATTACCTTGTTCTTAGTTAGTAAACACTCAAGTCATTATTATTCAATCTTGTTGGAAGTTGATTATTTGGATTCGTGCTGAACTAAAAGTTGTAATTAGTACGTTGTTTCCTGTGAAATTCGACTCCGGACTTGTAAACTAGATTATATTTGCAACGACCGCTTAGTCCTTTTTATAAGGCATAGTTGGGCGTGATCAAATTTTGGTGCCGTTGCCGGAGGATTAACGGTATATTAATTGCAGCAAAAAGAAGTGCTAGAATTCTTAGTGTAGTCAATTTTCTTCATCTTAAACTAAATACATTGAAATTCTAATGTCTGTAGTCTTGGGTGTTACAGGTGCATGCCTAGAAACTCCTCGAGAACTGGTGAATTGCTTGAAGCATTATCAGATCCTGAGAAAGTTTTCAAGGAACCAAATCGTGCAAACAACAAAGGCAAACAGTAACAAAACTCGACAGAACAAATAGAACCAGACATGGATGACGAAATAGAAAATCTAATCAACAATAGAAACAATGAAAATGAACCAAACAATTAGGATGTGGTGCCTCTCATACCAGAAGCAACATTATATGATTGGGCACAACCCATCACCGATAATCTGGCAACCGTAATTGCAGTCCCTCAGGTACAACGAAATCATTTTAAATCACAAACAACATGCTACATTTGTTGCAGAACAAGGGACAAGGTCATACATTGATGATCCTCAGCAGCATCTGAAGAATTTCATGTCGATATGTGTCATGCAAATACAACCTAATGTGATACCGGAAGCAATAAATCTGTTGTTGTTTCCATTCTCGGTGACAAGAGAAGCTCAGACTTGGCTTAATTCACTCCCCATAAATTCCATAACTACTTGGGAGGAATTAATCAAGCAATTTTTGAACAAGTTCTACCCACCCAATAAAACTGCCAAACAAATTGATGATATATTGATCTTCAGGCAGAGACCAACAAGGTCACTACAAGAAACGTGGGAGAGGTTCAAGGGTATGCTGGTTAAGCGTCCACATCATGGAATTCATGATTATATGTTGGGGCAGAGCTTCTACATGGGACTGGCAGACAGCTTTAAGGCCAATGTTGATGCTTCAGCATGTGGAGCATTTTTTAGCAAAACATTCGGGGAATGCAAGATCCTACTTGATAAGATGGCCCAAAACTCAGGATGGATGACAAGAGAATCTACGATCACTCTTGAAGTTCACTCAGTGGCTTTGGACCCAAAAAACTCCATAGATGAAAATATGGCCACTCTCATGACGTAAATGAGTAACCTCGCCAAAAATATTGATGAATCAGGCTAGAAGTAGCAGATACACATAGTTGACACAACTAATGGGGGCTTATGTACATCATGCATTAACCAACCATATGTTTTCTTGTGGATTGCGGAAGGTGACAACCAACACTATTAGGAAGATATGAACTATGTAGCCAACTATGGGGGATAGAGGCAAGGTGGTCAGAATTGAAGACAACAGAATCAACAATATAGACCAGCATAGCAGCAGTACAATAAAAGCAACAATCCTGGAGCTATGCGACCACAGGGTCAAGTGGTGCCTTACCAAAGGCAACGGGGTTACAACCAGCAAAATCAGCAGCTGGCTTATCAACAACCTCAACAACAACAGATTGTGAGACAAGATTATGGGTTTACTGAACTTAAGGGAATGTTGGACAACAACAACAGAATGTTGCAACAACTGATTGGGTCCATAAGAAAAATGCAACAAAGAGTGTACTCACATGAATCAATGATAAAGGGTATTGAGATTCAATTGGGATAAATTTCAATGGCTCTAAAAAATCATCCCCAAGGGACGTTACGTGTAGACATACAAGTCAATCCAAAAGAACAGGGCCTGAAATAGCTTATGACAGTGAGTCTACGTAATGGTAGAGACCTAGATCTGGAGCAAGAGATTGCTCGCAAAAGCCGACCTACTGAAACACTTGTGCCACTACCTATTGAGATAGATGATTCAACGGGGTTAACGGAGGTGACGGTACATCATGCACAAGAGAGCCCAAGCAAAGAAAAAGAGGTTGCAAAGGAGACTGAGGTAGCACAAGAAACGACAGTAGAAGCAGTTCCTGCAAGATAAAACTAAACTCAGAGGAAAGAAGCAGCCTCCAACACTTTTTCCCCAGAGATTGGCCAAATATCATAAAGAGGAGCAGTATAAGAAATTCATGGAGATGTTGAAGAAAATCCAGGTGAACATTCCATTGATTGATGCCTTGAAGGAAATGCCTGGTTATGCAAAAATGATGAAGGAATTGATGTCTCGTAAGTTCGACTTTCAATACTTGGGCACAGTTACACTGACTCAGACATGTAATACTATTGTGACGAGACCCATAGCTGAGAAGCTATCTGACCCAGGAAGTTTCACAATCCCATGCACAATAGGAAACTATGATTTTGCTAAAGCACTTTATGATTTGGGGACGAGCATAAAATTGATGCCCTTGGATATCTATAAAAGGCTAGGAATTGGATGTGCAAGACCCATATCCATGTTACTACAGCTAGCTGACCGAACAGTGAAGAGGCCCTCAGGTATACTTGATGATGTGCTGGTGCAGGTTGGAAAGTTCATGTTTCCGGCATATTTTGTCACTCTGGACTGTCGGGTTGATGAGGAGATTCCCATAATTTTGGGAAGGCCATTCTTGGACACTGGAAGAGCTCTAATTGATTGTGAAACTAGGGAGCTAAACATGAGACTTAACGATGAAGAGATAACGTCCAATGTGCGAAATCTATGCGGCGACCCAGTGAGTTTGCTAACTACTCTCTGATAGAGGTTGTGGATGTGATTTTGGAGGAAGAAGATGAGACTCTTAACGCAAACGACCCTCTAGCAGTGTGCCTCATGAAATTAGAAGAGATGGATGGTGAGGACTTGGAGGAGTGGGTTTTATCCCTTGAAGGGTGAGGGTACAGGAAAAGAGAGCTCGAATTCGACCCTACAATTAGAAGAAAGAAAAAACCCTCCAGTTAAGCCATCAATTGAAGAACCACCACAGTTGGAGCTAAAACTGTTACCGTCCCACCTCAAGTATGCCTTCTTGGGACCTAACTCATGTTTACATGTTATTATCTCATCCAGTTTGTTAGATGTGCAGGCAGAATGACTTTTGCAGGTTTTACAGGAAGGCAAGACTGCAATTGGCTGGACCATTGTAGATATTAAGGGGATCATCACGGCATTTTATATGCATAAGATTCTACTGGAAGAGGGGCACAGACCTTCCAGAGAACACCAAATAAGGCTGAACCCCAACATGAAAGAAGTGGTGAAGAAAGAAATGATCAAGTGGTTAGATGCGGGAATCATCTTTCCCATCTCTAATAGTAACTGGGTCATCCTAGTTCAGTGTGTGACAAAGAAGGGTGGAATGACTGTAGTGCAAAATGAGAATAATGAGTTGATCTCAACTCGTACAGTCACGAGTTGGAGAATTTGCATGGATAATAGAAAACTGAACACAGCCACCCGAAAAGACCATTTTCCCCTGCCATTCATTGACCAAATGTTGGATATATTGGTAGGGAGGTCTCACTTCTGCTTGTTGGATGGATATTCGGTGTACAATCAGATCTCGATAGCCCCTGAGTATAGAGAGAAAACGTCATTCACTTGTCCATATGGCATCTTTGCCTTTCGGAGAATGCCGTTTGGCCTATGCAATGCACCGGCCACCTTTCAGAGGTATATGTTAGCCATTTTCACTGATATGGTTGAAGATATTATGGAATTCTTTATGGACGATTTTTTAGTGGTGGGGAATTCATTCGAAGATTGTCTTCACAATTTAAGAAGATCTTTGAAAAGGTGTGTGGAGACAAATTTAGTGCTGAACTGGGAGAAGATCCATTTTATGGTACAAGAAGGTATAGTTTTGGGACATAGTGTGTCAAATAAGGGCATTGAGGTCGACCATGCTAAGGTTGATGTGATTGAGAAATTGCCACCGCCCACTTCGGTCAAATAAGTAAGAAGTTTTCTTGGGCACGCCGGTTTCTACATGAGATTTATAAAGGATTTCTCAAAAATTTCTAACCCCTTATGTAAACTTCTTGAAAAGGATCACTCATTTGTGTTTTCTGATGACTGCAGGTTAGCATTTGAGGAGCTGAAGAAGAGACGTTAACTGCAACAATCATCGTTGCACCCGACTGGGAGAAACTATTTGAACTCATATGTGATGTGAGTGACTATGTTATAGGAGCAGTTCTGGGGCAGCGAAAGGACAAAATGGTGCACCCAATTTACTATGCAAGCAGAACACTAAGCGGTGCACAACTCAATTATACCGTGACTGAGAAAGAGATGTTGGTTGTGGTGTTTGCATTCGACAAATTTAGGTCTTATTTAATTGGTTCAAAATTATGTTTATACTGACCATGCAACACTTAGATACCTGATAGAAAAGGAGTCAAATTCACACTTGATCCGTTAGGTTCTTTTTCTACAAGAATTCGATTTGGAGATCCGCGATAGGAAATGGATAGAGAACCAAGTGGCATACCACCTTTAAAGGTTGGGGGGATCTGAAAAGAAAGTAGAGGTAGAAGATATAACTGATACATTCCCAGGTGAACAATTACTAGCAGTGGCAATGGAGGAGGCGCCATGGTATGCAGACATTGCAAACTACCTGGAGAGCAGTATTTTCCCCTGTGACCTTTCCTCTGTCCAAAAGAAAAAGTTCTTTCGTGACTGTCGCATTTATTATTGGGATGAACCTTATCTATTCAGGATTTGTGTTGATAATATGATCCGGAGATTTATCCCAGAGATTGACCAATTTTCTATTTTGCAGGCTTGTCACGCGTCAGCATATGGTGGCCATTTCGGGGGAGTAAGGACAGTTGTGAAAGTGTTGGAGCATGGCTTCTATTGGAAGAAATTGTTCAAAGATTACTTATGGGTGAAGGGTTGTGATAAATTCGAACGAACCGGGAATATTTCCCGCCGGCATGAGATGCCTAAGAACCCAATTCAGGAGGTAAAAGAGTTTGACGTATGGGGAATCGATTTCATAGGGCCTTTTGTCAGCTTATATGGAAATAAGTACATACTCGTAGCTATGGACTACGTGTCAAAATGGGTGGACGCTACAACGCTCCCTACAAATGATGCAAAAGGGGTAATTGGTTTTTTGAGAAATAATATATTCACCCGATTTGGCACTCCAAGGGCAATAATCAGTGACGGAAGCACTCACTTCTATAATCGAGCCTTCGCCAAGTTGCTAGAAAAGTATGGTGTACGCCACAAGGTTGCCACCCCATATCATCCATAAACGAGTGGGAAAGTGGAAGTTTCGAATAGAGAGATAAAGAGTGTTTTGACAAAGACTGTGAATGCTACAAGAACGGATTGGGCGAGAAATTTAGATGATGCTCTGGGCCTATCGAACAGCTTTCAAAACTCCGATTGGTATGTCGCCGTATAAATTAGTATTTGGGAAGGCGTGCCACTTACCAGTGGAGTTGGAGCATAGAGCCTTGTGAGCATTGAGACAGTTGAATCTCGACATAGACGAAGAGGGTAAAAGTAGAGTCACTGATTTGCACGAGCTTGATGAGTTTCGTTACCAGGCGTTTGAGAGCACAAGACTATATAAGGAGAGAATGAAGATGATGCACGATCCAAATATTCTTGAGCGGAACTTTAAACCTGGAGATATGGTATTGTTGTACAATTTAAGATTGAGGTTGTTTCCAAGAAAGTTGAACTCGAGATGCTCGGGACCATTTTGTGTGGTAGAGATGCATTCAACCGGAGCCGTCGAGATTACATTAGAAGATGGCTCCTGCAAGTTCATAGTTAATGGACAAAGGCTAAAAAATTACCAGGGCATGATTGAGGAAGATAAAATGATATCGACCTTGTACTTGAAAGATCCCTGATAAGGGATAGCCCAAGTCGTGCCGCAACGTTAAATCAAGTGCTTCTTGGGAGGCATCCCATGGGTTTGTTGTAATTCGTCGTGCCGCGACGTTAAACCAAGTGCTACTTGGGAGGAAACCCAATATTTTTGTCTTTTCATTATTTTTCATGTTTGATTTTGAATTGTGGAAGTATTGACAAGTTTACCAATGTGCAGGGATGAATTTGTGCGGGCTGGAATCACTCGGGGTAAAGAAATCAATTTGAAGAGAGGCTAAAAGTGGCTCAAGTTGATATGCTGAAAAATCCAAACGTGCGCGGCCGCGCACCAATCGCGCATTTTTGGACCAGTACTGCCATACATGCGCGACCACGCACTGATCGTGCATGTGGCCGCGCATTTTTGAACCTTCACTGCCACACATGCACCGACCACGCACCGGGCGTCGTATTGTAGAATATTTAATTAGTTTTTCTTCTTTCTTCTTTCTTTGTTTTTATTTTAATATACCCGAACCCCCTCCCCCATTCTTCTCTCCTAAATCTGAACCCCCCTCTCTCTAAACACAAAAAAAATGCACAAAACCCTCTCCTTTCCCCCAAGTTCAAAATCAAACCCTACCCCCTTCCTCTCATCTCTCCTCCTCAATCACTCCCCAACCCAAATCCTCACAAGTTACCTCAGGTAAGTGCCATTATTTTTGTTTCCGTCTTAATTTAGTTTAGTTTTTTCAGTTTTTTTCTTTTCTTTGTATTGTAGTATAATTCCTTGTTGTTTTTGTTTTTGGTAGTATACTTGTTTATATGTTAAGGTGATAGTTTAATTTCACCATGTTGGGTTGGATTAGACTTTGGTATATTTGTGGTTGAATGGGGGTTATAATTGGGTGTTTGGGGAGTTTGGGTGAACTTGCGCATCAAGTGTTTGTATAAATGCCACAGTGAGTTCGAGAATGTAAGTTTTTGACCAAGTATGCTGGTGAAGTCTGAGTAACTGATCTTGGTTCACATATCGTGCCTTTTACTGATAGTGGTATTTGTTTCAGGTAGTATGATGCCCTCCAAGAAATGAAGAACCACAGGTGCCTCTTCTAGTGATCACGCAGGCTCATCCCGGTCGCGGGCCTCAGCCAATGCGCCCTAGTTTGACATCCATCTTATCCCAAAAACGTTTTGGTTAGAAGGCTACCAAGAAACCCATTCCAGAGAGAGGAATTGATATGGGGTTCCTTCAAAATTATTGTCCCAATATGTAGCGGGAAATGGTTCGGCGCGGGCTGGGTATTTTCTTTGAAGAAACTGATGACGCTAATTTAATGATTGTACGAGAGTTTTACGCGAACTTCTTGGAACATATGGACCATGTATGCATGGTACGACAAAAAAGTGTGGATGCATCCATCGACACCATTAGGAGGGCTTATCGGTTTCCAGTATTTGGTGGAGAGGAGGACTATTATGACACATACAGCAGAGAACCGACCTCGTGGAATTTGTTTTTTAGAACAATATGTGTGGCAAACAAAGAAGTAGTGTGGATTAAGCAAGGGCGGAAGTTTCACTCGGCTTTGATCACCTTTGAAGGGAAGTGTTGGCTCTACTTCATCAATATCCGCCTGCTGCCTTCTTCTAATACCACTAAAGTGAATGGTCCCGTACTGCACTGATCTGGTGCTTTATTAATGGCCACGATTTTGATATGGCTAAGTTTATTCATGACGAAATGTTCATTCGTTGTCCAATGCAGAGGTATGGGTTCTTCTTTCCTTCCTTAGTCACTAGATTATGTCGGGCAACACGTGTACCAGAGAACAGGAACTTGGATGGAAAAGTTAAAAAAGAACAGAAGTTCTGGGCTAATAAAGTGGTCATTGGGAAGGATCATGTTGCACCTGTCAAAGCAAATGGAGATGAGTCTGATTCTCCATATAAGGGTAATGAAGGGCAAACTGAGGCTATGGATGAGTCACCCCCGCACGAGCAGGTTGTTGAGGGAACATAAGTTGTCAGATGGGACACGAGAATGACGTCCTTCGAGCATGAAATGACAGGGTTACGTACTTCTATCACGGACTTGGGAGATCGAGTAGATGAACTTGCTACCCAAAATGCAAAATCTAAGAGGAAGGTCATGGCATGGCTACGTGCATTTGGCAGGGCTTGCCATCTTGACCCCGACACTGTCTCTGACCAAGACTGACTCTACCAGGGAAGTTTTCTTTACCTTGTATTTTCTCTTTGTGTGACATGGGGACATGCCACCATTTAAAGTGTGGGGTGGGATATATCTTGTATTTATGTTTTATGATATGTGTTAGTTTTATTGGTTAGTTGAATATAAAAAAATAAAAAATAAAATTTATAAAAAAAACTCAAAAGTTTTGACTTTTCCCGACGATGGATATCATTCGACGGGTTTCTTGAGGGATTAAAGTCGAAAAGAAAAAAAAGATAAAAAGATTTTTTTTGTTAGTAGTGTATCAATTCCCTCTTGGTTTTTCTTTGGTCCACGGTTCTTTTCCAAGGGTTTCGTTTGAACCGGGTGTAGTTAGTTTTATATTTTAGAAGTAGGAACCCGTGGACTATGGGCTGAAATAGAAACAGGGTCTCTTAACTTCGTTATGCCTTGAAGATAGCAAGTGCTTTAGTGTGACGCTTAGGGTCAGTTGTTGACTCTTGTAGAAGTGCCTTAAATTGTATGTTCTTAACTTGGCTCAAGTGCTTGACTAGAGTGTTTTGATGATTCAATCTTGAGTAGTCATGTGCCATGTGTGTGTGAGGTTTGTTGTATTTTGTGCATTGCATTTGATGACTAGAACTTACCTTGTGTGTTTGCAAAGCGTAATAGTAGTTTTGTTCAGTCTTGGAAGTGATATAGGTGTTTCTTTGTTGAGCCATATATATATAGTTTACCCACCTAATTGTTATGTATCGTAGTTAACCTCTTTGAGTCTGCAATCCTGTTTCTTTGGCAACCACATTGCAAGCCTTACCCCTTTATTTGAATTAACCATCTATTTGAACCTTTTAACCTCTCATGGGCACTTGAATAGTTAAGAACTTTGTAAAAGTTAAAGTGTGGGGTGGTTTGCGCTATTTTCACCCTAAATTGGCTGCACTTTACTAATGTTTGAGCGTTAAATGATAGTAAATGGCTCTGATTCAGAATTTTATACTTTGCAGGAGCAAATCCGGACTACGATGAGGTTAAGGAGCGTTTTGGAGCTAATATTGAGCGCTGAAGGCCAATCAGAGGCTTATGGAGTAAATTGGGAGTCCGTTTGAGGATCGAAAAAGCTTAGCGCACTTAAAAAGAAAAACGAAGAAGAGCGCAGAAAACTGCCCAGGTGCGCGGCCGCGTACTGGGCCGCACAAGTCAGGTAGAAACTGGTCAAAGTGCGAGGCCAGATGCGCGGTCACCTGCCCAAGTGTGCGGCTGCGCACTGACCGCACACTGGGTTGCACAAGTCAGGCAGAAACTGGTCAAAGTACGCGGCTAGATGCGCGGTCACCTGTCCAGGTGCGCGGTCGTGCACGTCCTTCCGAGAAAAATTATTGCAGGGCTAAAATCATAATTCTAGAGGCGACCATCCTTGACCTATATGAAGCCAGCTCTCCCAAAAAGAGGGTATCTTAATTTTTAGAAGAATTTTGAAGGCAAGAACAGGCATGGAGCAAGACGGAAGATTCGGGAACGAGTTTTTATCTTTCTTTCTTCCTTTTTATCATTGATGATGAATTCTTATGTTGTGATTGTGAAAACAATTATGAGTAGCTAAACTTCTTATTCTAGGGTTTGATGGAACCTCTTGGAGGATGAATCTTTATTGCGTTTAATATAAATTTGACATTGAATTTTCTCTACTTGTTCAACTACGTGATTATGGTGGTTGATTGAAAGGCCCTCAATACGAAGGGTTTGAAGGTGGAATTAGGAATAACGAAACCTTGATGCGATCGTAGTGGGCGGTAAACTAGTGCTAGCTAGCGTAGTTCGGAAGAATACATTTAGTAAATTATTGTAATTGCTCGGAAGAGAATTACGACACCTAAAAGTGCTCACGATCGGTAGAGAGTATCTAAGCGTATTTGTAGTAGACGTAGCAGGGAGGATTCCGATAAGAGGAGAAATCATAACTCAATATCTTCCTAATCTTGTCTACAACAATTGCTTTATTAGTAATATAATTATAGTTTTTAATTACCTTGTTCTTATTTAGTAAACACTCAAGTCATTATCAATCTTGTTGGAAGTTGATTATTTGGATACGAGCTGAACTAAAAGTTGTGATTAGTACGTTAATTCTCTATGGGATTCGACTCCAAACTTGTAAACCAGATTATATTTGCAACGACCGCTTAATCCTTTTTATAAGGCATAGTTGGGCGTGATCACTACAATATTAACTAGAATCGCAATTCTGCTAAGGTTCATTAGTACTATTGTGTTAGTTGGATGCTAACTAAATAATTCAATATGGTACATTCACGAGTTGTTAATTTTTTAGGAAAAGAAGCAAAAGTAAAAATTTATGCTTGCATCCAAAAGGTTTCCGCTCCAAAATATTAATATTTAACCTTGGTTTTATTGGTTGAGTAAATGGCCAAGGCTGTATCGAATAATTAAAGAGATCGATCGACTTTGTTTACCTTTAATAATTGCATATTATTTTGGGTAAACTTAGAATTATAATTCATTAGTATTTATTATTATTATACTTATTATATTTATTATTGACCTTTTTAATTCATACAAAGTTGAAAGTTTAAAGTCTACTCTTTGATTTTTCTAGATATTTATTTTAGCTAATTAAACAAAAAAATCCACCTCCCGCATCTTTTTTGCAATGATCTTACTTTTTTGTATTTATTATTTTATCTGTTTAATTAGTTCAAAGTTTGAAACCTACGGTAAATAAACCACTTTGATTCTTTTAGATTATTTTACCAAAACAAACGAACAAACTCCACCTCCCAAATCTTTGTTGATTATACACATTGCCTAGCTAATATTTAGACTTTTACGTCAATTTAAATTGTACTGAATTATGATTCATGATCCGCATTTGCTATGAAAATACTTTGCTGGACCTTGGAAGAGTCTCACTTTGAATAAGAACCGTTTGCAATTTTTTCGGTAACTTAACTTGTTTAAATAGTTACTTTCTATGTTGTTCGGATTCTCTAAAATATTGTATATAGGCACATAAAAAAAGCTAACGTAAATTAGTTGAAATAATAAATACTAATTTTAATTTTAACATGAATGTCTTTTTATAAAAATTGTATCATTTGAGAAGTACGAAGGCTCTTAGCGAAATATCGTTCGCTTTTTTTATCATTTATAAATTGATTTCATACCGAACAAAATAGTTATTTAATTATTTTTCTAATATTTAAGACTTTAATTAATTCCTAATATTTAAGACTTCAAAATCAGCTGAATTTCATATATCAATTTTTTTCCTTATTTGAACATGTAATATACCATATTTATAAAAAGAAAATATAGGAAAACATTTTTTAGGTTTAGATGCTTCATGAAAAGTCATATGCACGTGATACAATAAAGGTTGGACTAAATCATCATTGATAGTGGTATAATATGGACTCTAATAGTTTCGGAAGTGCAATTATAGCAAATTTTTTATGAAAATTGACATTCTTTAATAATAAGTAAATAGATTCATTTTTTTATTGGTTAGAAAGAAATTGAAATTATTATTGGTAGTTTAAGGTATATAATTTGGTTTTTGTAATAAGAATATAAAGTAAAATTCGATTATAATATAGGATTAAGAGTTAAATCCCATTATTATGTCAATTTATCGAAACTTTATAGTACACGTTAGCAATGTGGCGATAATATTCCTTATAGTTATACGATGACTTTACTAAATACTATAGGTATATGCATTGAGAGAATTGCTTCTTCAATTTTTTTACTATTTTTTTTCCCCATTAGAGTTAATTAATCACTTCAAACTAAATTAATTTGATTATAAACAACAAATATATTAATATAGATATACATTCCATGTTGGTTACAATGTTAATTGCCATCAATATTTAAAAGTTGGATTTAAAATTAGTTTTTCAATTTAGAACGAGCTAATATGTTGAATTTTGAATTGAACTATGAATGTTTCACTTTTACTTTCCTAAATTTTATGAGGTCTCTTAAATTCTATGACCTTTTTCAATTAATAACTAAAATTCTAATTTCATTGTAAGATGCGTGCATGCCGTTGCTTATGAGAATATTGCTTCTTTTAAGTTTTTCATAGCTATTTGAATTTTTTAAGTAATAAAACATTTTTTCTTGTAGATAAATGCTGTGAGAATATAATATATCCTTTAAAAGCAGATTTCACATTGAACAAATATATAATTTTTTTTTATTTCCTAAATAAAAACTTAGAAATCAGTTGAAACTTTTAATTTTTAAATTTTTTCTTGTTTGAACTATATAGAAACTTATAATATTTAAAAATTAAAAATTAAAAAAATTAATTATATAAATTATTTTCTAATTGAATTATTTAAGTAACTATATAGATTATTTTTGTAATATTTTGAATTTTTTAACTTTATTCGAACGAGCAAAGCCGTGCTACTCTTACTTCTCAGTTTGCCAACAAAATGGCTTAAAAATGTAAACTAATGGTTCTTCATCAATATTGTAAATGCTTTAAGATAGACAGAATAAAAGTCAAAATTTTATGGGAAGTGCCCCATTTAACAATATCTTGTGAAAATGTGTTTATACTTTACGCTAAAAAAGTAAACTAATTCCCTAAAATAAGTTCAAGCTAAACAAAGTTGAAGTATTTTGTAGAACTTTACCTAATACTTGTAAATTTGAAGTCAACTTTTAATAGAACATATTAAATTTGTAAGTCATTCTAAATTTCTTCTCTTGAGTATCTGGACATATATATGATATTTCAAGTAATTAACTCTATACAAAATATTAACAGAATCTAAATCACAGTCTGATTAAAATAAATTAAAATAAAGTTTTCTATCTTTTTTGTTTTGGTGTTTCAAATCCTTTGAACATTCTTTACCTCTCTCAAAATCAACAAAAATAAACACAAGGGTGCTAGCCTCCAAGTATATCTTATTTATTTCCTTATAGATTTTTGTGCCCTGAATTTGCCTCGAAATGTCAAATACATAATTCAATCTTACCTATCTTTTATGTATAACATAATTGCATATTTTCATAAACACAAATAAGAATTGTATTTAAGAAAATGTTCTATACGACTTTAAAGTATATCAAAGAAACGAAGTGGCATTGCTTCTTTACAAAAGTTGTCACGAGTTCGGTCCTTAAAAACTCAAATATAATTTGTTTTATTTTTTATGCTAATCTTACTAAAATTTTAATTTACAAGATAATTTTATTTATTAGAAAGTACAAAAGAATTTCTCCTTAAATTGTAGGATATACATTTTTCAATAATTTACTTTTAAATCTTGTCATAACACAAAATATGATGCAATGTACGTGCATAAAGACCATATTGAAGTTTTAAAAAATATTTTAAGTCATTTATATGTATATCTATCTATATTATTAGATAAATATGGCTGCTTAAGTAAAAATATTGATAGACTAAAATAATAATTTTCAATGTTGTATTTATCTCGATGTCAACTCCTATTACATATAATTTAATTCTAAATTTTATACACTTTCATACACGTTAAAAACACGTGCAACGCACGTACACTAAATCTAGTTATATTAAAATCTCCTGGTGCTAAGCTAAACTTTGTAGTAGAAGCCCCCTGTCACGACCCAAAACCCTAACTCAGGTCGTGATGACGCCCAACACCGGGGTCAGGCAAGCCAACAGTTTGTTTACTAGTGAAATTTTCTTATTTGATAAAACATCCACACACTTACCAAATTTTAAGCTTAGAACATTTAAGTGGAAGCGGATAAATTAGCCAACATAAGTAAATATAGCCACAAGGATCATGAACCAACATATATAGTTCCAAAAATATAAAGTCTACTATGTGTGTGCCAGGAACTAGTGTCACAAGTCTACAGGCGAACTAGTAGAATATACAAAAGATGAAATAAATTGTTCTACTGTCTGAAGGAAGTAGACAGAAATAAACAAAAGATAACTCCATAGTGTTTCTGAGAATCGCCAAGGGAAGCAGCTCACCGTGGAGTCAGGTCCAGAATATACTCCCAGGGTCAAGCTCCGATTGGATAACCAGATGCACCAGCCTCTGAACCCGTACAATTAAGTACAAAAGCGTAGCATGAGTACATAAACAGATATGTACCTAGTGAGTATCCCGCCTAACCTCGAAGAAGTAGTGACGAGAGGTCGACGTGATACTTACTAGGGTCAGACAATGTGAAATGAATACAGGCTAATCAGTAATAGCAGTAATGAACAGTAATAAGGAAATGAGCATCAAATAACAATCTCTAGTACCCTCACGTCATCCCTTTCCATGGCATACAAGCTATTTAACCTTCTTTCTTTCATGAAATCAACAGTTACAATTACATGGCTTCTCATAAATTACCAAACATATAACAGGCTATGAACGTACGGTCATTACGACGTGAAAAGTAAATGTGCACTGCCGAGGGTCGAATGGCCCACATAATTGATGCATCTATCTGCCCCGCTCGCGAATCGAACATGTGACACGGTTCATATAATACTAAAACTACTCCGCTCGCGAATTATTAATGCGACTCAGGTTAATATAATACTAGGATTATCCCCCTCACGAATCATTCATGCGACTCGTGTTCCCGTATAAATACATGATTAGCAGGAGATTCCAGATAATTTAGCAGGGAACATACTAATAGGGTGAGAATTTAATAATGTCAACTTCAAAGCATAACTTCTTAGTCCTTCACATGAGAGATTCGAGAATATTGAACTACTTAGGCCATATGCAAGATCACAGATATAACACGTAAATCATGCTTGTTAGTCCTAAACTACCCGACAAGGCATAATAGTAGCTACGCAGGGGCTCTCGTCACTTCATGCGTGCGTAGCCCCCGCAAATAAGGACAAACAACCATTTATAATCACCTATGGGGACAATTTCCTCTTACAAGTTTAGAAAGGAGACTCACCTTGTGTCAAACCTACTCTCCAGGTCAAAAACGCGCCTGAAAACTCCAAACTCGTCACCCAAGGACTCGAAACTAGCTAAATGTTATACAAATATATCAATTTATGCTCAAAATTATGGAATTCTCCTATTTACTTAGTTATTTCACCTTGAAAAATCCTAAAATACTCCCCCGGGCCCACTTGCTCGGATTCTGAAATTTTTTGAAGGAATCAATCACCCATAGCCTAAGGATCATTAATATATAGTTTTTGTGTGATTCCATGGAAAATTTCTTGGACATTCTCCCATTTTCCCATAAAATCTAGGTTTTTAACTCTAACCCATGATTTTTCACTAATTAGTGTGTTAATCTACATAAAAATTCAAGTATTAAACTTAAACTATAATAGGAATCATTTACCTCTCAGTTGCTAGGTGAAATCTCTTCTTTGAAAAGCTCCCAAAATCGCCACAAGGGAAGAAAAATGGCTAAAATGGGACTAAGTCCCGTTTAAAACAAACACTGCCCAGTTGCCCCTTGTGTGCGATCGCACAAGGGGACTTGCGATCACGGAGAGTAATTGGGCCAGGCCTGTGCGATTGCGGGGGAGGGTGTGCGAACGCAGAGAACAAAATGGGCCAGGCCACAAATCACCCCTGTGCGAACGCAGACAAGCCCATGCGATAGCACAGGGCATTTTCCCATACCCCTGCCAACTCCCTCTATGCGATCGCACTAATGCACCTGCGATTGCACTGAAGGAAACTAGTCAGTGAAAATTTGGTGTTTTGAATTTAACTCCGAGGGGTCCGAAACTCACCCGAGCCCCTCGGGACCCCGTCTAAAGGCACTGGCAGGTCTGTATTCATGATATGGACTCACTCAAATTTTCGGAACGTGAAAAACAACAACGAAACTAAGAATTCGACCCCAAAACCAAATTGAATCAAACTTTGAACTTAAAGTTCTAGAATTCGCTTTCAATGCGCCGAACCGACCTATACTACTCGGAATGACACCACATTTTGCAAGCAAGTCATAAATGACATAAGAGAACTATTCCCGGTCTCGGAATTCCGTTCGGACCTCGATAACACAAAAACACGTTCCAACCCAAATTTTAAACTTAAGGAAACTCTAATTTCGATATTGGGCCCGAAACGCCCCCGGTAATCCAAAACCCGTTCCGAACATACGCCCAAGTCCTAAATCATCATACGAAGCTACCAGAACCGTCAAAACTTGATTCCGAGGTTGTTTACTCAAAATATTGACCGAAGTCAAACTTTAGCCTTAAAGGCCCACCTTAAGGAACCAAGTATTCCTATACTACGCTAATCGCTTCCGAATCCCGAACCACCTGTCCCCGCAAGTCATAAATCATAATAGGCCGCTACGGGAAGTCTCATTTAGGGGAACGGGGTCCCACCTCTTAAACAAACGTTCGTCCTCGAACAGGTCTAGAATCATACCTGAAGTGCTGAATAAATGTGGATATCTGCTCCGCATGTCCTCCTCGGACTCCCAGGTCGCCTCCTCGACTGGTTGGCCCCTCCACTGGACCTTTACGGCAGAAACTCTCTTGGATATCAGCTGGCGATCCTGCCTGTCAATAATAGCAACTGGCTCCTCCTTATAGCCCAACTTCTCATGCAACTGAATAGTGCTGAAATCAACCACGTGAGAGAAGTCGGCGTGGTACCTCCGGAGCATGGATACATGAAAGACCGGATGAACTCCTGATAATCTGGGAGGTAAAGCAAGCTCATAAGCAACTCCTCCAACTCGCCTCAATACTACAAAAGGACCTATAAACCTCGGGCTCAGCTTTCCCTTCTTCCCGAACCTCATAATACCCTTCATCGGCGTGACTTTCAACAGAACCTTATCTCCCTCCATAAATGATACATCACACACCTTTTGATCCGTGTAACTCTTCTGTCTGGACTGTCCTGTGCGGAGCCTCTCCTGAATCAACTTCACTTTCTCCAAAGCATCTCTCACCAGGTCGGTGCCATATAACTTAGCCTCACCAGGCTCAAACCACCCGATAGGAGAACTACATCGCCGACCATACAAAGTCTCAAATGGAGCCATCTCGATGCTGGACTGATAATTGTTATTATAAGCAAACTCGGCCAAAGGCAAGAACTCGTCCCACTGACCTCCAAATTCAATCACACATGCCCTGAGCATGTCCTCCAATATCTGAACTGTCCGCTCCGACTGACCATCAGTCTAAGGGTGAAATGCTGTGCTGAGATCTATCTGGGTGCCCATCTCACTATGCATGCTCTCCAGAAATGCGAGGTGAACTGAGGACCTCGATATGATATAATGGACACCGGCACACCGTGCAATCAGACTATCTCCCGAATGTAGATCTGGGCCAACCTCTCAAAAGTATAAGTAGTAGCCACTGGAATGAAATCCGCCGATTTGGTCAACCTATCCACAATGACCCAAACCGCGTCAACCTTCCGCAAAGTCTGAGGCAACCCAACCACGAAGTCCATAGTGATGCGCTCCCACTTCCACTCAGGAATGGGCATCTACTGAAGTAGGCCTCCTGGCCTCTGGTGCTCATACTTAACCTGCTGGCAGTTAAGACACCTAGTCACATACTCCACAATGTCCCTCTTCATCCGCCTCCACCATTAATGCTGCTTCAAATCACGATACATCTTCGTAGCACCAGGATGAACAGAATACCGAAAACTGTATGCCTCCTCTAGAATCCTCTGCCTCAGGCCATCAACATTAGGAACACATAAATGGCCCTGAAGTCTCAGAACACCATCCTCGCCAATAGTAACCTCCTTGGCACCACCCTGTACCACTGTCTCCCGAAGCTCTGCCAAGCACGGATCATCAAACTGCCGAGCCTTAATTTCACCCAATAATGAAGACTGGGCAACCACATGTGCTAGAACTCGACGATGCTCTGAAAGGTCTAATCTTACCAGGCGATTAGCCAAGGACGGAGTTTCCAAGGCTAGAGGTCTCTCCTCTGCTGCAATATAAGCCAAGCTACCCATACTCCTCGCCTTCCTGCTCAAAGCATCCGCTACCATATTCGCCTTGCCCGGATGATATAAAATGGTGATGTCATAATCCTTCAGCAACTCAAGCCACCTGCGCTGCCTCAAATTAAGATCCCTCTGTTTGAACAAACGCTGCAAGCTGCGGTGGTCTGTATAAACCTCACAGGACACCTCATACAAGTAGTGCCTCCAAATCTTAAGAGCATGAACAATCGCTGCCAACTCCAAATCGTGCATAGGATGATTTTTTTCATGAACCTTCAGCTGGCGCGAAGCATAAGAAATAACTCTCCCTTCCTGCATCAATACACACCCCAAGCCAACGCGCGAAGCATCGCAATATACTGTATACACCCCAGAACCGGAAGGAAATACTAGAACAGGTGCCGAGGTCAATGCTGTCTTGAGCTTCTGAAAGTTCGCCTCACACTCATTAGACCATCGGAACGTGGCATTCTTCTGAGTCAATCTAGTCAATGGAGCTGCAATAGAAGAGAACCCCTCCACAAATCAGCGATAATAGCCTGCTAGGCCCAAAATGCTCCTGATCTCGGTAGCTGAAGTAGGACGCGACCAACTCTGAACCGCCTCAATCTTCTGAAGATCAACCTTGATACCCTCTCTAGATACCACATGCCCCAAGAATGCCAGGGAATCCAACCAGAACTCACACTTGGAGAACTTAGCATATAGCTTATGTTCTCACACAGTCTGGAGCACAACTCTCAAATGCTGCTCGTGCTCCCCCAGGCTACGTGAGTAAATCAAAATGTCATCAATGAAGACAATGACAAAGGAATCAATGTACGGCCTAAATATCATGTTCATCAAGTCCATAAATGCTGCTGGGGCATTAGTCAAGCCAAAGGACATCACCAGGAACTCATAATGGCCATATCTCGTACGAAAAGCCATCTTCGGAACATCTGAGGCCCGAATCTTCAACTGATGACATCCCGATCTCAAATCAATCTTAGAAAACACCCGAGCACCCTGCAACTGGTAAAAGAAATCATCGATGCGCGGCAAAGCATACTTGTTCTTAATGGTGAACTTGTTAAACTGGCGGTAATCAATACACATCCGTATGAACCCATCCTTCTTCTTCACGAATAGAACTTGAGCACCCCACGATGATACACTCGGTCTGATGAACCCCTTAGCTAGCAACTCCTCAAGCTGTTCCTTCAACTTCTTCGGAGCCATACGGTATAGAGGAATAAAAAAAGGTTGGGTGCCTGGAGCTAAATCAATATCACGATCCGGAGGCATGCCTGGAAGGTCTGAAGGAAATACATCAGCAAACTCTCGAACCACTGGCACTAAATCAATCGTCGGAGACTCGGCGGTGGTGTCCCGCACATAAGCAAGATAGGCCAGAAAACCCTTCTCGACCATATGTCGAGCCTTCAGGAATGAAACAACCCGGTTGGCTGCACTAACTGAGGAACCTCTCCACTCCATCTTAGGCGACTCGGGCATGGCTAAAGTAATTGTCTTGGCACGACAATATAACACGACATGATAAGGAGATAGACAATCCATGCCTAGAATAACCTCAAAATCAACCATGTCGAGCAACAAAAGGTCCGCTCTGGTCTCGAATCCATAGAATGGGATCACACAAGACCGATAGATCCGGTCTACCACCACAGAATCGCCCACAGGAGTGGACACACATATAGGAGAACCCAAGGACTCACGAGGAGCATCCAAAGAATGAGAAAATAAGGCTGAAACATAGGAATAGGTGGATCCAGGATCAAATAACACTGATGCCTCTCTACCATATACTGAAATAATACCTGTGATCACGGCGTCTGAGGCCACTGCATCTGATCTCGCTGGAATGACATAGAATCTAGCTGGAGTACCGGAAGACTGAGCTCCACCAGAGTGAACCGGAGCTGCCTGACCTCCCCCTGACTGGCCTCCACCTCTAGGACGACCCCTGCCGACCTGTCCTCCACCTCTAGGTGGCCTGACTGCTGGTGCTGGACTCATAGGCTGGTAACCCTGCTGTACTGCCTTGCCCCAAAACCTGGGATAAGTCCTCCTGATATGGCCGAGATTCCCGCACTCATAACATCTCACTAGAGGCATGGCCTGCTGCCCTGAAGAAGAACCCTGGATAATTGGGGAACGGTGAGAACCCTCTGGCATAACGCTGAAATAAGGTCTCACTAGAGCACCACGAGGAGGTGGTGGTGGGAGTGCTGAATATGGGGGCCTGCTGGGATGACCCCTACCAAACTGACCTCTTCCCCTAGCTGGGGCACCTCTGTAATCCCTGGAATATCTGGCTCTCTTATCCTTCTGTACCTTCTCCCTGATCCTCGACCAATAACCCTCGATCCTACAAGCAATCTCCACTACCAGCTGGTAAGGAGTCCCCATATCCACCTCTCAGGCCATGTTGACCCTAATTACTGGATGCAACCCGGCTACAAATCTCCGCACTCTCTCAGAATCGGTAGGTAGTATCATGAGTGCATGGCGAGACAACTCTGAAAATCTAGCCTCATAATCCGTCATTAACATCTGTCCCTACTCCAGCTGCTCAAACTGATACCGCAACTCTTCCCTCTCAAAGGGTGGGATATATCTGTCTAGAAACATCTGAGTGAACTGCTCCCAAGTGATAGGAGGAGAATCTACTGGCTTGCTGAGAATATAGGACTGCCACCATCTGCGAGCTCTACCCTCTAATTGGAAAGTAGCGAAGTCCACTCCATGGGAATATAGTATTCTCATGTTGTGCAGTCTGTCCCTGCACCTATCAATAAAATCCTGGGCATCCTCGCCTCGCTCATCCCCGAAGATTGGAGGGTGTAATCGAGTCCATCCGTCCAATAACTTCTACGGATCACTGTCCGCAGCTGGTCTGGGCTCAGGTGCTGCTGCTACAGGCTGGACCCCACCCACATGCAGTGTACCCGGGGTATGATGAAGTGTTGTTGTCTGGCCTGCAGCCTGGGCAGTAGGGTTCTAGGATCCCCCTCCTCCCTGAGATGTGGCAGGATCCACTGGAAATAAACCAGCCTGGGACATAGTATCCATAAATCTCATCATACGGCCCATGACCTCCTTGAAGCCTAGCGCCGTCATGAAGTCCACTGGAGCAGGACCTGCTGGGAGCACCCCCCTGCTCCTCTATAATAGGATCCCCTAGTGGTGCAACTGGAATAGCTCTGGCACGCCCCCCCCTACCTCGGGCCGGTGCCCTCCCCCGACCTCTGCCAGATGTATGCGTCCTCACCATCTGTGAGAGAATAGAAGAATAAGATTTAGTAAACCATCAACTGCACGATAGATCATGAATAAAGAGAGATTTCCTAACACCCTATAGCCTCCCGAAGATAAATACAGACGTCTCCGTATCGATCCGCAAGACTCTATTAAGTTTGCCCGTGACTTGTGAGACCTACGTGAACCTAGTGCTCTGATACCATGTTGTCACGACCCAAAATCCTAACTCAGTTCGTGATGGCGCCCAACACCGGGGTCAGGCAAGCCAACAATTTGTTTACTAGTGAAATTTCCTTATTTGATAAAACATCTCCACACGTACCAAATTTTAAGCTTAGAACATTTAAGTGGAAGCGGATAAATTAGCCAACATAAGTAAACATAGCCACAAGGATCATGAACCAACATATACAATTCCAAAAATATAAAGTCTACTATGTATGTGCCAGGAACTAGTGTCACAAGTCTACAGGCGAACTAGTAGAATATAAAAAAGATGAAATAAATTGTTCTACTGTCTGAAGGAAGTAGACAAAAATAAACAAAAGATAACTCCATAGTGCTGCTGAGAATCGCCAAGGGAAGCAGCTCACCGTGGAGTCAGGTCCAGAATATACTCCCAGGGTCAAGCTCCGGTCGGATAACCAGATGCACCAGCCTCAGAACCTGTACAATTAAGTACAGAAGTGTAGCATGAGTACATAAACAGATATGTACCCGGTGAGTATCCCACCTAACCTCGACGAAGTAGTGACGAGAGGTCGACGTGATACTTACTAGGGTCAGACAATGTGAAATGAATACAGGCTAATCAATAATAGTAGTAATAAACAGTAATAAGGAAATGAACATCAAATAACAATCTCTAGTACCCTCACGCCATCCCTTTCCATGGCATACAAGCTATTTAACCTTCTTTCTTTCATGAAATCAACAGTTAAAATTACAGGGCTTCTCATAAATTACCAAACATATAACAGGCTATGAATGTACGGTCGTTACGGCGTGAAAACTAAATGTGCGGTGCCAAGGGTCGAACAGCCCGAATAATAGATGCATCTATCTGCCCCACTCGCGAATCGAACATGCGACACATTTAATATAATACTAAGACTACCCTGCTCGCGAACTATTCATACGATTCGGGTTAATATAATACTAGGACTAGCCCGCTCGCGAATCATTCATGTGACTCGGGTTCCCGTATAAATACATGATTAGCAGGAGATTCCAAATAATTTAGCAGGGAACATACTAACAGGGTGAGAATTTAATAATGTCCACTTCAAAGCATAACTTCTTAGGCCTTCATATGATAGATTCTAGGATATTAGACTACTTAGAACATATGCAAGATCATAGATATAACACGTAAAGCATGCTTGTGAGTCCTAAACTACCCGACAAGGCATAATAGTAGCTACACACGGGATCTCGTCACTTCATGCGTGCGTAGACATCGCAAATAAGGACAAGCAACCATTTATAATCACCTATGGGGACAATTACCTCTTACAAGATCCGAAAGGAGACTCACCTTGTGTCGAACCTACTCTCCGGGTCAAGAACGCGCCCGAAAACTCCAAACTCGTCACCCAAGGACTCGAAACTAGCCAAATGTTATACAAATATATCAATTTATGCTCAAAAGTATGGAATTCTCCTATTTACTTAGTTATTTCACCTTACTTGAAAAATCCTAAAATACACCCCCGGACCCACATGCTCGGATTCCGAAAATGTTTGAAGGAATCAATCATCCATAACCTAAGGATCATTAATATATAGTTTTTGTGTGATTCCATGGCAAATTTCTTGGAAATTCTCCCATTTTCCATAAAACCTAGGTTTTTCACTTTAACCCTTGATTTTCCACTAATTAGTGTATTAATCTACATAAAAATTCAAGTATTCAACTTAAATTATAAAAGGAATCACTTACCTCTCAGTTGCTAGGTGAAATCTTTTCTTTGAAAGTTCCCAAAAGCGCCACAAGTGAAGAAAAATGGCTAAAATGGGACTAAGTTCCATTTAAAACAAACACTGCCAAGTTTCCCCTTGTGTGTCATCGCACAAGGGGACTTGCGATCGCGGAGAGTAATTGGGCCAGGCTTGTGCGATTGCAGGGGAGGGGTCCCGAGAGGCTCCGGTCGGATACGATTGCACAGTGCATTTTCCCACACCCTGCCAACTCCCTCTATGCGATCGCACTAATGCACCTACGATCGCATTGAAGGAAACCAGTCAGTGAAAATCAGGTGTTTTGAATTTAACTTTGAGAGGTCCGAAACTCACCTGAGCCTCTCGGGACCCCGACCAAAGGCACTGGCGGGTCTGTATTTATGATATGGACTAACTCAAATTTTCGGAACGTGAGAAACAACAACGAAACTAAGAATTTTACCCCAAAACCAAATTGAATCAAATTTTGAACTTAAAGTTCTAGAATTCACTTTCAATGTGCCGAACCGACCTATACTACTCGGAATGACACCAAATTTTGCAAGCAAGTCGTAAATGACATAACAGAACTATTACCGATCTCGAAATTCCGTTCAAATCTCGATAACACAAAAACACGTTCCAACCCAAATTTCAAACTTAAGGAAACTCTAATTTCGATATTGGGCGCCGAAACGCCTCCGGGTCATCCAAAACCCGTTCCGAACATACGCCTAAGTCAGAAATCATCATACGAAGCTATCGGAACCGTCGAAACTCGATTCCGAGGTCTTTTACTCAAAATATTGACCGAAGTAAAACTTTAGCCTTAAAGGCCCACCTTAAGGAACCAAGTGTTCCTATGCCACGCTAAACGCTTCTGAATCCCGAACCACCCGTCCCTGCAAGTCATAAATCATAATAAGCCGCTACGGGAAGTCTCATTTAGGGTAACGGGGTCCTGATACGCAAAATGACCGGTCGGGTCGTTACACCCCCAACCCCTAGTTTAAAAGATTGATCAAACACAATCTTTTTATCAACTACTTAAAAAATACTTTTTAAATAAATTGATCAAAACACAAACT
This sequence comes from Nicotiana paniculata, assembly GCA_005239505.1. NCBI lineage: Eukaryota > Viridiplantae > Streptophyta > Magnoliopsida > Solanales > Solanaceae > Nicotiana > Nicotiana paniculata. The sequence goes on from ML337776.1 coordinate 41,463, forward strand.
TCTTCCAAAAATGCTTTTCTAAAAATCTATTTCATTTTGATGAAAATAATTTTCAAAATAAGCCTCTTTTAGAATCTTCCCTAAACAAGCTCAACGTAAAAATGAATAATATTTTTAAGAAACATATTTCAAAGTAATAACACAAAACAAGAAAATAGACAAGAATGTAGGGAGAAAGAGATGAGAGAATCCTATTCCTTCCATGTATTTAAGTATGCACAATGTGATGCCCAAACCCTCTATTTATATGATTTTATAGAGGTATACAAAAGGATACCATAAACGTGGCATTTAGTATTTGAGATTATGTAGAAAGATCATGGGGGAGATTATGGAGGTATGAGAGTCACAACCATAAGTATTGGAGTAGTGGGAGTTATGGAGATAATTGAGAAGTGTAGTGGGTGTTATAGGAGCAATCAACATCTACCATAATCTTATGTTTCATAACACTCCCCCTTGGATGTCCATAGACAATGTGCCTCGTTAAAACCTTACTTGGAAAAAACCCTATGGGAAAAAATCCTAGTGAAGGAAAAGAGTACACATATCTTGTAATACGCATTACTTGCTGCCTCATTAAAAACCTTGTCAGGAAAACTCCGTGGGATAAAACCTTAGCTAAGGGAAAAAGAGTACAACGCGTATTTGCCTCCCCTTGATGCAAACATCACTTTTGATTCTCGGAGACGACGAATTCCAAGCTTGTATAACAACTTCTCTAACATTGAGGTTAACAATGCCTTAGTGAACAGATCAGCGAAATTATCATATGAACGAATTTGTTGAATATCAATTTCACCATTATCTTGAAGATCATGCGTCTGAAAATTTTTCCTTATTATGTCTCCTTAGACATATCCTTCTTTCAATTGAGTTATGCAAACAACATCATCTTCAATATTATTGTAATCTTCTCTTCAAAGAAAAGTCACACATCTGTTGTGTGTTGAGTCACTTGCTTTGTCAGTTGCTTATCTTGGCATGACTTGAATAGGTATCAACAATTAACTGCCTTGTAGAATAATAATATGGCAACTCTCACATGCAAATAGATTGTTCGAAGAACGAACTTCAGGAAAATGCCTACATTACATAACCAACAAAATCATGAAAGTATTTGTTAGAATAAGCAAATCTATATCAAGGATTCCTTTTGCAATATAATTCTAATCGTATTTCAATAAATCCAAATAGGAGAAAACTATATCTCGCTAGAATATTTTTATACATATAGTTCTAGCAAGATACATTAGTGCACCAATTGCACTAGACACAAAAATAAATCACATACGTCATGATTGGTCTAACTCACATAAGAATTTGATGAAACTTTAATTAATAAGTTTCTTGGGAACCTTACTATGCTTTAGAACAATGTAAATCCTTCAAGGATTTTCATTATATGCATATTAAGTTTTTCATGTATTTCCAAATTAAAATTTGAAAATAATTTCATCCTCAACAGGAGAACATATCTCCATATAACTAATGCCAGGATATTTACAAAAAATCTCGTGCCACAAGTCGTCTTTATCTATCAACTTGATTTTTCATTTCACTTTCAGGTGTTGGGAATATCCTTCCAACTTCACATTTTTCAGGTGAAGTCAATTTTCATTGCGCATTTTTTATTTGGTCAATCATTTATTTGTCCAAATTCCATGGTAGATTTTAGCTCAATATCGTCGTCGATATTAATAATACTAAGTGCTACATTATATCAACAATATCATCGATGATCATTTTACATCGGTTCCATCATAACACAATAAAGACACAACTTATCGAGATCTCATTATTTTCAGGTACCTGAGCCTCTTTCATGAGGTCTTATAAAGTGTTATGTCGTGGTGCTTTTATAGAGCTCTTACCTCCTTACTATGGCCATCTTGAACATTTGCTCATCTTCTTCTTCTTCAAGGAGCTTTATCTTTAGAACCGATTTGTCTATTATGCGTCATGCGTGCCATAAACTCTATCCATCATGGACGTTATTCTATTTGGATCATTACTAGCTGGAATATGACATTTAGCTTTGGTAAGCAAATGTGCCTAGCAATATTTTGGAAATGAATTATATCACTCTTACGTCTCGCGTTTTCGTACGTAAAATTTTCGTCTTCAGTAAATCGATGTAGACTCGGGGATGATATTATCTTGAATTTAACTTATTTATGCTATTTATAACAAGTGATAAGTAATTTCCATGAAGGATAAAGGGTACACGAAATAAAGAAAATGATTTTCGTTGAAGGTTGTCGATTTGGGATAAAATACGGTCCGAGCTATAATACCCGAATTTTTGGACTAATACCATACAAGGTACCATATGACCTATGTGGGTGATTGGTTAATTATCGGGTAATGAGATATTACCAAATTAATTAATAAGTTAGAGCATAAAGATTAAAATCCCCCCATCCCCACGTGGTAGCAAGCCACTTCCTAATCACAAGATTCTTAGTCATTTTTGGGTAGGTGGCAAACTAAGGTGTTAATTACAAAACACTTCATTCTAATATTTTCAATATAAGAAAACTACAATCAAACATTAGCAATTCCTACAAATATTCCTAACATCTTCAACGAGACTTCTTACAAAATCTTCAACCATTTCCTACAAAAGAAATCCAACGAGAGTTCTTAGCACATTAGCAACGTGAGATTTTACGATTCTAAGGGAGTTGGTGCAACCTTTTTCAAGAATATCATACGGATTTTTTCCTACTCCAGGTATGTTAAGGCTATCATTCTTTCTCTTTGGCATTATCTATACGATACGAACGAAACGAGCAAATGCACAACTTCCATAAATTACTCTATTCATAGAAATGCTAGAGATGCGTATATTCTTGTTTTCCCATAAGTCTTATTATTCTATCGTTTGTTTATAGGTCTCAGATTTTACGTAAGTTGATAAAGTTTATTTCATGATATTAATCAAATGCATAATGGTCTTATACACTCTGAAGATTTTATTGACATACCTATCATGCATTGCATTCATTTACATTGACCCATGACCAGATGGCGTTATATACACATATTTATATGTATATGGGATATGGAAAAAGGTTACGGCGTTATATATGCACCACCACCTGATCAATTGGTATATGTTGATGATTTTACCCACACTAGTCGAGATGATATGATGGGATGCCCTCAGAGGCTTTATGATATTATGTATACCTATACCTATGCATAGCACGACATTTACACGCACGTGCATGATATTATAAATGTTTAAGGATTTACAAAGTGATGTAGACTTACAGACGGAATTTTTTATTTCATGTTTCATATATGTTTGTTATGTAGTGATTTTTATGCCTTAACATACTTAGTACATTATTCGTACTGACGCCCTACTTTTTGAGGCATGCATTTCATGCCTGTAGGTGCAGGTAGGCAAGCTGACGGTCCCCCTTCTTCGGATCCTTAATCAGCGAGAGTTGGCGTAATCCACTTGATCAGGAGTTGCCTTTTGATTTGGTACGATATGCTTGTATACATATATGGGTATGACATGGCCCAGTCCCGTCCTTGTACAGTTGTATTTTCTATTAGAGGTTTGTAGACAGTTATGTATAGTTGGATAGTATGTGGCCTTGTCAGCTTCAAGTTTTGGGTATATTGTTGTCTATAGCAGCCTTGACGGCTCGCCCACTGTATTCTGCATGTATATGTACATATATATTTTGAATAGGTTTCCCTCAGGTATGTTATTCATGTTTATATCTTAGATGCATGCTTAAGGATGTTCGATAGGTAGGACTCGGGCATCCATCGCGGCCCACCGGTTTGGGTCGTGACAAGAGTGGTATCAGAGCAATTCTGTCCTAGGGTTGTCTATAGACCGTGTCTAGTAGAGTTGTTGTGCACCACACTTATAGACATGAGGCTATAGGACATATAAGATGTTATACTCTCTTCTTATCTTAGATCGTGCGATATAAGAATTCATGTTCTTAACGGTATGTTATATTTTCAGCGATGCCTCCAAAGACTATAGCCGCCCAGAAGGGAAAGTCTGTGGCTGGTGAGATTACTAGTCGAGCGCCACGAGTTACCAGGGCTCAGGGAGAGTCTCATAGTGATATTCCATCTCAAACTTCACATACCCCGCCCTCTACAGGAGAGCTTCGAGAGGCACCAACTCCAGCGCCTGCCCCTATATGTTCAGACCCTTAGCCAGATGCATCGAGTTAGGAGATGGGAGATGGTATTCAGCTATTAACTCGATTACTAGCCGCATAGGCTCGGCGTTAGGAAGTAGGTATTGGTCATGCAGATAGGTCCATCAGTGCGAGGGTTCGTGATTTCATTAATTTAGCCCTCCGGTATTCATGGGGGCTGATCCAAACGAGGACCCTCGGTTATTTATTGATAGAATGCAGAGGACATTGAGGGTAATAAAGGCCACTGCGGTTGAGTCAGTTGAGCTAGCTTACTATAGACTCCAAGATGTTGCAGTTAATTGGTACGAGTCTTGGGAATTGTCCAGAGGTGAGGATGCCCCTCCAACAATATGGAAGGAATTTACAGAGGCTTTTCTTCATCATCATCTGCCACCAGAGCTTAGACGGGCCAGAGTTAATAGGTTCTTGACCCTTTGACAGGGTAACATGAGTGTTGGGGAGTACACTCTTCAGTTTGATTAATTGGCTAGGTATGCTCCCACTATTGTATCTAAGATGAAGGATCGAGTTCACCGGTTCGTGATGGGGTTAGAGTCACACTTGCTTAACGATTGTATGTCGGTCTCACTTCGGGCAGACATGGATATTTATCGTATTCAGGTTTATGCTCAGGGTGTAGGGGAGAGTAAGCAGAAGTAGAGAGCCGATCGTGATCATGATAGGGCCAAGAATAAGAGAGCGAGGTCTTCGAGTCCTTCTGGTGAGTTTCAAGGTGGTCAAAGACCACAATACCTGAGGTATCCAGCCCATCCATCGGCTAGCGCGCCCCCTCAGTTTGGCGGTAAGAGATTTGATCGTTCCACATATTCAGGGCCTGGTCAGTATTTCAGGGCCTCAGGTTCTCAGTATAGGGGTGAGTCAAGTCAGATGAGGCCGCCCTTGCCACGTTGTGCTCAGTGTGGTAAGCAATATGCCGGGAAGTGTCGTATGGGGTTGGTTGTATGTTATACTTGTGGTTATCCGGGCCACGTTATGAGGGATTGTCCGACGAGAGGTGATGCAAGCATAGCTCAGCCAGCGAGATCTGTAGCTGGTTTGTTATCATTAGTACGCCTCCTAGGAAAGGTTCACAAGCACCAACAAGTCGTGGTAGAGGCAGAAGCGGAGTATCTAGCTTGAGCGATCCTCAGAACCGCATTTATACATTAGCAGGACGACATGATCAAGAATCATCACCCGATGATGTTACAGGTATATTATCAGTCTTCTCATATGATGTATATGCACTGATTAACCCAAGTTCCACCTTATCATATGTTACTCCATTGGTTGCTAGTAAGTTTGGAATAAAACCTGAATTGGTTAAACCTTTTTAGGTGTCTGCACATGTTGGGGACTCATTGATAGCTAAGAGAGTATATAGAGGTTGCATAATAGTAGTACATAGTCGATCTATCGTATCAGACCTAATCGAGTTAGATATGGTAGAATTTGATGTTATAATGGGTATGGATTGGTTGGCTTCTTGTCATGCCAACGTTGATTGTAGATCGAAGATAGTCCGATTTCAATTTCTAGGGGAGCCTGTTTTGGAATGAAAAGGTAATACGGCATCGCCAATAGGTAAATTTATTTCCTATCTCAAGGCAAGGAAGACGATTAGAAAGGGATAAATTTATCACTTAGTTCGGGTTCGGAATGTGCAAGTAGAGTCAACAACCATTCAGTCCATCCCTATGGTTAATGAGTTTCTCGATGTTTTTCCCAATGAGCTTTCGGGTCTTCCGCCAGAGCGAGAAATTGAGTTTGCTATTGACCTACTACTAGATACTCCTCCAATATCTATTCCTCCCTATAGAATTGCCCCCGCAGAGCTGGATGAGTTGAAGGAACAACTAAAGGACTTACTTGAGAAAGGCTTTGTGGGGAGCACCTTTGTTATTTGTGAGGAAGAAAGATGGTTCCTTACGGATGTGTACTGATTATAGATAGTTGAATTAGGTGACGATCAAGAATAAGTACTCGCTCTCGATGATTGATGATTTATTTGATCAGTTGTAAGGTGCCAAGTGTTTCTCAAAGATAGACTTGAGGTCTGGGTACCATCAGGTAAGGGTTAAGGAGAAAGATATTCCGAAGACAACATTCAGGACCAGATACAGGCACTTTGAGTTTTGTGTTATGTCGTTCGATTTGACCAATGCCCCTGCAGTATTCATGGATTTGATGAACCATGTGTTCAGGCCTTTTTAGATCTGTTCATAATTGTATGTATCAATGATATATTGATGTATTCTTGTTCAGAGGCTGAGCATGTAGATCATTTGCGTACTGTTCTCAGAGTTCTACGAAAAGGGAAGTTTTATGCAAAATTATCTAAATGTGAATTCTGGTTGAACTCTGTAGATTTCCTTGGGCATATCATTTCGAGTGAAGGTATCCAGGTTGATATACAAAATATTGAGGCAGTAAAGACTTGGCCTAGGCCCACAACACCGACAGAGGTTCGTAGCTTTCTCGGTTTGGCAGGTTATTACAGGAGATTTGTAGAGGGATTTTCTTCCCTTTCGGCACCTTTGACAAAGTTGACTCAGAAGGGAGAAAAGTTTCAATGGTCTGATGCTTGCAAACGGAGTTTTCAATCATTGAAGGACAAATTAACTTCAGCACCGGTTCTAACGCTCCCAAAAGGGACCGATGGTTATATTATCTACTGTGACGTCTCGGGCGTTGGATTGGGTTGTGTGCTGATGCAGCCTGGTAAGGTTGTAGCCTATGCTTCTAAACAACTAAGAAAGCACAAGAAGAATTACCCGACCCATGATTTAATGTTAGCTGCAGTGATTTATGCACTAAAGATGTGGAGGCACTACTTGTATGGAATTCATGTTGATATCTATACAGATCATAAGAGCCTCCATTATATCGTCAAGCAAAAGGAATTGAATTTACGTCAAAGGAGATGGTTGGAGCTACTTAAAGATTATGACATTGATATTTTATACCATCCGGGTAAGGCGAACGTGGTAGTTGATCACGCTCAACTATGTCTTGTAGAAGACTAAGCGGGCGTTGCAAATATAATCCTGGGATATTATGCCCAGAGTCGATCCCACAGGGAATTGACGTATCAAGCACGCTGTTAAAATACTACTCAGCTGTCACCTGATGTTATTTAAATTACTAATACTAAAGATTAAAACTAAAGATTAACTATGCTAAGGTATAAACAATTGTAATAAAAATCTAAGGTTATGGTTTCCCCCGCTGGTGAACTTACTTCTCGGATACTTCGTATAGCTTGATTAGTTATCTCTATCAATCATGAACACTCTATCTACCATAAATCTCTCTCAAGTAATTATGATAATTTACTAGACGCACTCTCTCAAGTTACGCTAGCTAGATTGCATTACAGTTCACTTAGATTGCACCCGAAGTATCGTTATCTCTAATCCAACCTCTAAACCCTCGGTTATGACTTTCGTCTATACTCTGGGAGTGGTGTTGTTCAAACAATTACCTAAATATGCACTCTCTCTCAAGTAGATACATAATAAATAGGCACAGCTAATTGAGGGCCCTTCAATCAACTACAACAAGAACGTAGTTGAACAAATAGAGTTTAATCAACCAATCAAAGCTATATTAATATCACAATAAGTTTATTCCCCAACGGGTTTTACCAACAATTAGCTAAGCAAGTTCATAAGAATAAAATCTAAAATAACTTACATAATTAAACTACAAAGTAAAGAAGAAAATATGTACAAATTGATGTTTTGCCTTGGATCCACTCTAATCTCGAATCTCTGTGTAAATCCGTGAATCCCCCTCTTTGTAGTTGTGTTTTAGGAGTCTATTTATAGGTTTAGGGCGAACCCTAACCGTGTAGGAGACTTCTATTTCAATTGGAAAACACTTAAACCCGTCAAAACTCGGTTTCTGGCCGACTGGGGACCCTGGCGTTTGGACCAAAACGCCTGGCTAACGCCAGGCTAGGGCTGGCGTTTCAGCCCAAACGCCTGGCTAACGCCAGGGTAGGGCTGGCGTTTCAGCCCAAACGCCAGGTATGGTCAGGCTGTTTGGCTCTGTCGCCCGGGTGTCTCCTTTCGCGTATTTTTCAACGTATTTGCATCCTTTTAGCTCCGTTTTCATCTCCACTTCACCTACGCATGAAATAAACTCCATTAAGCACATAACACGTGTAATTTTATCATTATTGCGCATAAAATGTAAGGTATATCACATGTTAAACTATGCAATTTAGTCTCGCATCAGTAGTCGACACCCTCAGCCGTAGATCTATAGGTAAGTTGTCATATTTACAGCCAGAGAAAAAGGGAATAGCCCATGATATTCATCAGTTAGCTAGTCTTGGATTTCGGTTACTGGACTCAGGTGATATTAAAATTACTATTCAGGATATGACAACATCCTCTTTAGTAACTAAAGTGAAGGAACGCCAGTACGAGGATCCTGTGGTAGTTCATTATAGGGATACCACCCCTCAGAAGGAGAAGACACCGTTTGAAATTACAGGAGATGGGGTCCTCATATATCAAGGATGATTATGTGTCCCTAATGTTGCAGGGCTGCGTCGGCAGGTTATGAGAGAAACTCACTATTCTCGTTATTCTATCTATCCAGGAGAAAAAAATATGTATCATGATATCATGGAAGTATATTGGTGGGACGGAATGAAAAAGGATATAGCAGAGTTTGTTGCTTAGTGCCCTAACTGTCAGCAGGTTAAGATTGAGCATAAAAAACCCGATGGATCATTGCAGGCTATGGAGATTCCAGCTTGGAAATGGGAAGTAATAAATATGGATTTCATCATAGGCTTACCTCGTACCCAGCGTAAGTTTGATTCGATATGGGTGATTGTTGATAGGCTAACAAAGTCAGCCCATTTTCTGCCCGTTAGGACTACATATTCCGTAGAGGATTATGCAAGGCTTTATATTAAGGAGATAGTACGACTGCATGGTGTCCCTGTATCTATTATCTCGGATATAGGAGCTCAGTTTACAGCTAATTTCTAGAGGTCCTTCCAAGAAGGATTAGGGACTCAAGTAAGTCTTATTACAACATTTCATCCCCAGACAGACGAACATGCTGAGCGTACTATTCAGACACTTGAGGATATGTTACGAGCTTGTGTGATAGAATTCAAGGGTAGCTGGGATGATCATCTACCGCTTATTGAGTTCTCATATAATAATAGCTATCATTCAAGTATTCATATGGATCCATACCAAGCTTTTTATGGACGGAAGTGTAGGTCGCCTATAGGATGGTTCGATGTTGAGGAAACTACATTAGTAGGATCAGAATTGGTACAACAGACAATCGAGAAAATTAAGCTGATACACGAAAGGCTATTAACAGCTCAAAGCCGTCAGAAGTCTTATGCAGATAATCGGCGGCGAGACTTGGAGTTTCAGGTTGACAATTGGGTATTCCAAAAAGTATCACTAATGAAAGGTGCTATGAGGTTCAGAAAGAAAGGAAAACTTATCCCTCGGTACATTGGAATATATAGGATCATGCGCAAGGTAGGCCAGGTAGCATATGAGTTAGACTTGCCTTCGGACTTGGAGTCTGTACATCCAGTCTTTCATGTGTCTATGCTACGTAAATGTATTGGAGATCCTTCCAGAGTTGTGTCAGTTGACGATGTTCATGTCACAGAGCAACTGTCATATGAATAAACACCCATTGTTATACTAGATAGACAGGTTCGAAGATTAAGGACTAAAGACGTTGCTTCGGTGAAAGTATTTTGGAGAATATGTTGAAGAAATCACTTGGGAGGCCGAAGAAGACATGAAGTCTAGATATCCTCACTTATTTCCTCTTCTAGAGAAAGGTCCGACTGAGACATCACAACCTTAAGGTACGTGTATGGATTCTTGTGTTAGTTATTGTCATTAGTTGTGTGAGGCCATTGTCATTATTGATGATTGTGGTCCTATGTGGCGTTGAATTATTAAGTTTCTACAGGAAGAGTTGGTATTAGTATTGTTACAAAGTCAAATCTTCCAAAGTTTATATAGATCCCGGGAAGTTAAACATTCGAGGACGAATGTTTCTAAGAGGGAAAGGATGTTACGTCTCGCGTTTTCATACGTAAAAGTTTCTTCTTCAGTAAATCAACGTACACTCGGGGATGAGATTATCTTGAGTTTAACATATTTATGCTATTTATAACAAGCGATAAGTAAGTTCCATGAAGGATAAAGGGTACACGAATTAAAGAAAATGAGTTTCGTTGAAGGTTGTCCATTTGGGATAAAATACGGTCCGAGCTATAATACTCGATATTTATGGACTAGTACTATATAAGGTACCATATGACCATAATAGTATAATGTATAAAGTGTATAAAAAAAGATGAGTAGTATTTAAAGTAAGTCGAGATAATTCTTAATTATGTGGATTATTAATTAATTATCGGGTAACGGGATATTACCAAATTAATTAATAAGCTAGTGGATAAAGATAAAAATCTCCCCCACTCCCACCCCCACCCCCACCCCCACGTGGCAGCAAGCCACTTCCTAAACACATGACTCTTAGTCATTTTTGGGTAGGTGTCAAGCTATGGTGTTAATTAGAAAACACTTCATTCTAATATTTCCAATACAAGAACAATACAATCAGACATTAGTAATTCCTACAAATATTCCTAACATCTTCAACGAGACTTCTTAATAAATCTTCAACCAATTCCTACTGGATCATACAGATTTTTCCCTACTCCAGGTATGTTAAGGATATGCCTTCTTTCTCTTTGGCATGATCTATACGACACGAACGAAACGAGAAAATGCACAACTTCCATAAATTACTGCGAGAGATGCATATATTCTTGTTTTCCCATAAGTCTTATTATTTTATCATCTGTTCATGGGTCTTAGAAAATACGTAAGTTGATAAAGTTTATTTCATGATATTAATCAAAGGCATAATGGTCTTATGACACTCCGAAAGATATTGATGTACCTATCATTCATTGCATTCATTTACATTGACCCATGACCAGATGGCGTTATATACACGTATTTATATGTATATGGGATATGGAAAAAGGTTATGGCATTATATACGCACCACCACCTGATCAGTTGGTATATGTTGATGATTTTGCCCACAGTGCCGAGATGATATGATGGGATGCCCTCAGAGGCTTGATGATATTATGTATACCTATACTTATGCATGACACGATATTTACACGCACGTGCATGATATTATAAATATTTCAGGATTTACAAAGTGATTTAGACTTATAGTCGGAATTCTTTATTCCATGTTTCATCTATGTTTGTTATTTACTGATTTTCATGCCTTACATACTCAGTACATTATTCGTACTGACGCCCTATTTCCCGGGGCTTGCGTTTAATTCCTACAGGTGTAGGTAGGCAAGCTGACGGTTCCCCTTCTTAGGATCCTTGATCAGTGAGAGTTGGCGTGCTCCACTTGATTCAGAGCTGCCTTTTGATTTTGGTACAATATGCTTGTATACATATATGGATATGACGTGGCCCAGTCCCATCCTTGTACAATTGTATTTTCTATTAGAGGTCTGTAGAAAATAATGTATAGTTGGATAATATGTGGCCTTGTCGCCTTCCAGTTTTGGGTATATTGTTGTCTATAGCAGCCTTGCCGGCTCGCCACTGTATTCCGCATGTATATGTACATATGTGTTTTTGAATAGGTTTCCCTCACGTATGTTATTCATGTTTATATCTTAAATACATGCTTAAGGATGTTCGACAGGTAGGACTCGTGCATCCGTCGCTGCCCACCGGTTTGGGTCGTGACACTCACGATCCCAAATCCACTAGTCGTGGTGGCTCCCAATTCAACCCGCTAGGTGCGCCAACTAATAACTATCCAATTCCAATAATATTAATAAACAATTAAAAGATAGTAATTTACTGAATCTTATACCTCTCCCAAGGAATGGTAATACAAATCATGAGCTTCTAAGAATAGAATTTACTAAACTGAGATGAAATAAATACGGGGTCTATTTGGAAAGTACATAAACACAGTTTCATAATCTAAGGCTACCCCGAACAAATGAGGCGGCTTCATCAGGGTAACCATCAAACACAACAACATCAGCCAACATCTGCACACAATGTGCAGAAGTGTAGTATCAGTACAACTGACCCCATGTACTGAGTAAGTAACAAATCTAACCTTAGGTTGAAAGCAGTGACGAGCTATCACAAGGTCGGGTCCAATACAAATATCTCACTAATAGTTCATAACAACATAATACAAGTACAAAGGGGTATCTCTGAAGTAAAAATGCTTAGCTCGTCCACAGTTCCAAAAAAATGGTCATGCTTTTCAAGTATCTCCGTGAAAAATTCAAAATCTCTTACAGAAAATTCCAAAAGTACGAGTATTTTTGAAAACTGTAAATTTTATTATTATTATTATTATTATTATTATTATTTTCAAATATCCTTCCACAATGAATAAAAATGTTTCATTATCTTTCCAAATAACAAGTATAAAATACCTCTCTAAGCCCACATATCAATGTATATAGTAAGTCATGAATGATGTGATACCGTATAACATGAGGAAAAATGAATCTCTATGTCTGTATGTCATGTGTGCAAGCAAATGCCATATATCTAGGAGATGAATCATGTACTCACACTCTAAAAGTACTCAATCTCACTGCTTCACGTCCTCTCTCACTATGCTCGATGCTCAGCACACACAATCACTCAGTGCAGAATAATAACTGCTACGGCGTGCAGCCTGATCCACATATATATATAGTCGACTGCGCTCACTGGGGGTGAACAGACTCCGGAGGGGCTCCTTCAGCCCAAGAAGTGCTATATTGTTGTGGCGTGTAGCCCGATCAAAAACTGCTGTGGCGTGCAGCCCGAATAAAATATAATCAATATATTTCTGCGGCATGCAGCCCGACCCAAAAGGTAAATATATAATATGTTGCGGCATGCAGACCAATCCAATAATGTCACTCTCACTCAGGCCCTCAACCTCACTCAGTCATCACTCTATCCAGTCTCGCTCACGGGCTCACAATGTCATGAAAACTAGCCCGACAACAATGATATAATGTATCAATAAGAACAACTGAGACCGAGATATGATATGAATGCATGAATATGACTGAGTACGAAATATCAATAAAATCACTGATATGACAACATGAAACGACCAATGTGGGTCCTAAAAACATCAGCATGAAACTTAAACATGATATCTAGCATGATTGACAGCTCAATTATTCCATCGCATGGTGAAAACACAATTATCAACAAACTAGGGCCACTCTACAGTGCCATGGAAGCAACAGAGTCCCAATTCACATGTGCGTCACATCAATAACAATCACATAACACGTATTGCGGGGTTTCATACCCTCAACACTAAGTTTAGAAGAGTTACTTACCTCGAATGAGCCAATACCAATGCCGAGCAAGCCAAGCGATGCTCCAAAGATGCCATCCCACATGTTTCGACCTCAGAATGGCTCGAAACTAACCAAAACAATTCAAATACATCAAACAATGCTAAAGGAACCAATCCCGATCGTAAAAGATCAAATCTTGAATCAAAGCCCGAAATCGGCCAAAAGCCCAATCCGAGCCCATACCTTGAAACCTGACAAAACTCATAAAATCCGACAACCCATTCAATTACGAGTTCAACCATACTAATTTCACTCAATTCCGACTCCAAATCAATGTTCAAAATATAAAAATTCGTATTATGAAACTTTAGGCCAAAACCCCCAATTTTCCTCTTTAAATCCACAATCCAATAGCTAAAATCGAAGATAGATTCATGAAATATAGTCAAAACCGAGTAGAGAAAACTTATCCCAATCTTTGTTATAAAATTTGCTCCAAAAATCGCCTTAATCCGAGTCCCACATCTTAAAATATTAAGAAACACCAAAACACTCCATTTTTATATCCTCTGCCCAACATTTTCCGCATTTTCGGACAAATAATCGCATATGCGACCACCGTATCTACGGTAAACGTCTTGCTTCTGCGACCACAACTACCAGTAGAGCCCTTGCACCCGCGGAACAACCTCCGCTTCTGCGCCCTCGCAAGTGCGATTCCTTCTCCACATCTGCGATGATCCCCAACCAACCCTTCCTTCGCTTTTGTGGCCAACTGTATGCATCTGCGGACTCGCATCTGCGTCCCTTCTTCCGCATATGCGAAAACACCAGAACCAGCAACCTTTAGCAATGCAACATGAACTAAAATGATCCGAACCTCGTCTAAACTCATCCGAGCCACTCGAGACCCCCAAATATACCGACAAGTCCCATAACATAATACGGACCTACTCGTAGCCTCAGAATCCACATAACAACATCGAAATGATGAATCACACCTCAAATCAAAGTCTATGAACTTTGAACTTTCTGATTTGCAAAACTCGCACCGAAACATATCAAATCATCTCGGAATAAACCCAAATTTTGCACACAAGTCCCAAATGACATGACGAAGCTATTCCAATTCTCGGAACAATAATCTGAATCTGATATCCTCAAAGTCAACTTCCGGTAAAACTTATGAACTTTCTAAACCTTCAAATTTCCAACTTTTGACAACCCGAGCCGAAACCTTCTAGAAACATCCAGATGCAAATCCGGGCATACGCACTTGTCCAAAATCACCATCCAGACCTAACGGAACCATCAAAAATCCATTCCGAAGTCAAATTCACAAAAAGTCAAACTTAGTCAAATATTTTGACTTAAAGCTTCAACAATGGAATTCTTCCTTCCAAAATGATTCCGAATAACCTGAAAACCAAAACGGGCGATTCACATAAGTCATAATACATCATACGGAACTACTCATGCCCGTAAGCTACCGAGCGAAGTGCAAATGCTCTGAACAACCGGTCGGGTCATTACATCCTCCCCCACTTACATATATGTTTGTCCACGAACGTGCCAAGAGTTGTTCTCAACACCATAACTGAAATTTCTCAATTCAACCTAACCCATCAACCTTAGAATCCAATTTTCCAACATCCAAAATTTCTTATAAGATCTGAATCTTGCAACCTACACGTTGTATAAGTCTGAACAAGCTGTACCAAACTGTAGCCATCACCCAAGCTACAATCACTAGGCATACCACATGACTCAAATACCCATAACAAAAATCCCTGATCACAGTAACTGCTCAAAACAACCCAATCCCGGTAATAAACCTCATACCTAACAAAACCTCATTCTAAAACATTCGTACACTGCCGATAATGAAAGAACACGCAGAAGCTCATAACTATTCATCAAATCAACAAGCCGTGGAACTCCCTCTCCTTCAAAAAGGACTATAGCCAATTTCCTAAGCCGACTTCCGATATTATCCTTCCAAATATACCACAATCAAACTCGATAGCACCCAACCTAGATCCGATGAATTCATCTTATCAACTACCAACTACTCTACTGATACGCGACACCAATACTACCCAGAGCCACGAACCATGCAATCCATGCACCAATAAGCAACAATCCAAATGTACTCAATAGCGAAAATGACTCAATCAAGAGAATCGTCCAGCAAGCTCAACGGGTATCACCACAACGCAATACTAAGAACCTATCACACTCCGTAGAACCATCACCCGACTCCATCACAAAGGTTCATACGTCAATATAACTCCGCCGCAATGTGCGACTCCATCCAAACATTGATCCATATCATATACCTCGAGCCACTGATCACGCTCAACTATGTCTACTAAAAGACTAAGAGGGCATTGCAAATATAATCCGGGTATTTTGCCCAGAGTCGAATCCCACAGGGAATTAACATATCAAATGTCGTCTTTAGATTACTATATTCTTAATACTCAACTTTCTCAAACGTTGTGTATATCACTTTTTGTTGTTTCTACTACTAGAGCTGAACAGAAATAATAAACTTAAGATTAACTAACAATAAGATGTAAACAATTGGATTAAAGGTCTAAAGTTATGGTTTCCCCCGTTGGTGAACTTCCTTCTTGTATACTTCCTATAGTTTTGATTTAGTTGTCTCTATCAATCATGAACAATNCTCACCTATACTCCGGGAGTGGTGTTGTTAAAACAACTACCTAAATATGCACTCTCTCTCAAGTAGATACATAATAAATAGGCTGTCATGACCCGTTTTTCCCTCCAAAAGGTATCGTGACAGCACCTAGTCTCTACGACTAGGTAAGCCTAAAATTTGCGGAAAATAATAAAATCAATAAAATAAAGACAGAAAAAACGTCAAGTAGATATAACATAGCTGCTCAGCATGTACACTTTTACTTTCCAAAACTCGGAATGTCACGATAGTCACAAGCTCTGTACTAAATATAGCTCTATACAATGAAATAGTGGAAAAATACATAAGTCCTCTATTCATATACTAGAGTAGAAGGGGACTCGTGGGATTCTGCGGACACGACAGAATTACCTAGCGGTATCCTGGCAGCTTCTAGAATGACTCCTAGCCACGATACTGGGTGCTGGTACCTGGATCTGCACTTGGGGAAAACATGCGCAGGAAAGGGCGTGAGTACTCCATATTCAGTACTCCGTAAATGCCAAGCCTAACCCCAATCAAGTAATGACGAGGTCAGGTTGAGGCTCTACTGAGTTTTTAAAACAAGTCAATATAAAATTAGAACAGTGAAATATAGATAAGCACTGATAAACAAGATTAATGAAAACTAGAAGAATTTATAACAGACATAGAGCCCTCGGCTCAGCACAACATATATCTCAACAGTAAATGTGCAATGCCGTACGAGGGGAAAGCTCCCGGATCTCAGTCCGTGGTCACAATTTAAATATGCTATGCAGTACAGGGGGAAAGCTCTCGGATCTCCGTTCGTAGTCCCAATTTAAATATGCATTTCAGTACAGGGAGAAAGCTCCCGGATCTCGGTCCATAGTCCTAATTTAAATATGACATGCAACACAGGGGGAAATCTCCCGGATCTCGGTCCGTAGTCCCAATTTAAATATGTAAAGAAGAAGTATGTCGGATACGGCTTAATTAAACAGTCCAGGAAAACAACAGGCAAGACTAGAGTAAATCTACCTAAGCATCGCGCAACTAGTAGAAAATAAGAGGAATTCAAGTAAGGACAGGTAGGCCTGCTTACTCTTAAGCTAACTATTCAGTTAAGAGAGGGAACAGTAATATAGGAATGAAAATGAGTGATTTCGGGGAAGTAAAATGGAATTTTAGCAACAATGACCCGTGTATGCACTCGTCACCTCACGTACACGGCGTCCACGTAACAAAATCAGTATAAAAAGGCCTAAGGGGAAGTCCCCAACACAGAATTAGGCAAGCCACTTACCTTGACTGCGCTAATCAACTCAATACCACGCTCTTGCCATGAGTATCCGACTCCGGGTGGCCCAAATCTATTCAAATCGATTGCATAATGTAAATATCACTTAAAGGGAACAAAATAGCTAATTATTTCTAAGCTAATACGCGAAATTAGGAAATTCGCTCAAAAAGTCCCCCGGGCCCACATCTCGGAATCGGGTAAAATTTATATTTCCCGAACACCCATTCACGCATGAACCCACTCAAACAAGAATCAACAAAATCCGACGTCTAAATCTCCCTAAATCCTCAAATTTCTACTTGAGGAAATTCCATCCCAATTTCATGGTTTTTCATCCAATTTCATTGATTAGATTGAGGAAATTGATATACAAATAGATTAAGGTTAGAAAATGTTACCTATGATTCTCCTCTTCAAATCCCACTGAAAATCGCCAAGTCCCGAGCTCACAATCGATTTTGGAGTTATGAATTTCAAACCCTCGGATTTTGGTATAACCAGCCCAGATGTTTCGCACCTACGATACTGGGATCGCACCTGCGGTGCCGCACCTGCGGTGCCGCACCTGCAGAAATACCATTGCAGGTGCAAAACAGCAGAACCAGAATGGTCCAGTTGCTCTCAAAGTCCCAAATTCACCCGTTGGGCATCCGAAACAACCCCGAGGCCCCCGGGACCTCAACTAAACCTACCGACAGACCCTAATACCTTGTTCAAACTTGGTCGAGCCTTAAAAACACATCTCATAACATCAAAATCATCAATTATGCTTAGAGTCAAGCCTAAGAACTTATGAAATTTCTAGAATTCACATCTGATGCCGAAACACGTCAAAACTCATCCGAATGACCTCAAAATTTGCACACAGGTCACAATTGGCATTACAGACCTGTTGTCGCTTTCGGAACTCCATTCCGAGTCTGATATCAAAATTTCACCTATCGGCCGAAATCGTCGAAATTCTAACTTTCGCCAATTCAAGCCTAAATCTACAACCAACCTCGAAAACACATTCCGAACACGATCCTAACCCCGAAATCACCTAACGGAGCTAACGGAGTTGACGAAATTCCATTCCAGATTCGTCTTCACATAGCTCTAGCTACGGCCAAATTTCTAAAGCTAAATTCCACATTTATGGACTATGTGTCCAAAATCACCCCCGATTTCATCACGCAACGCTCCGACAAGTTTCAATAACATAAATAGACATGAGAGAAGCGGTTAATAGGGGATCGGGACGCTAATTCTTAAAAGGACCGACCGGGTCGTAACATAGGAACAGCTAATTGAGGACCCTTCAATAAACTACAACAAGAACGTAGTTGAACAAATAGTGATTAACAACCAACAAAAACTAAATTAATATCACAATAAAGTCATCTCCCAACGGGTTTCACCAAAACCTTAGATTAGGTAAGTTAGCTACTCATAATAATGATAAATACTACAAAAGAATTCATGAACAATGATAAAAATCACAAGAGAAGGAGATATGGATAGATGCCCAATTTCCCTCCTTGCCTCTTTAGGTCAAATTTGTGTCCAAAATATGTTCAATCCCTCAAAAATAACGTTCTCCCATGTATATGTACTAAGTAGGGTCTAGCCCAAACAATTATACCTTCTCCTACGCTAAAAAGGACAATTTTCCAGGCCGCACTAATCTCGCGCTAGAGGTCGCGCTAGTGGGGTTTATTCTGCCCCAGTCCGCGTCAGGTCCGCAGTCGCAGTTTAGATCGCGTTTTTGACCTTTTTATGTTTGACATTTGGAAAACTGTAAAACATGAAAGTTGTAGCCCTTTGAGTTAACTGTCCAACAATATATTATATAGCCCAAATGAAATTCGGAGAAAAAAGTTATGTCTATTTTACTAGACATTGCATAATATGTCTCCTCGAGTCTTCGTTTGTTCTCAACTATCTGACCCTCGAACACGATCCCAGCTTAATTCCTTGAGTTTTTACTCATACTTCAAAGCTCCAAATCACTTAAATTCATTACATAACATCTATATAGCTCGAAATAACTCCTACAAGGCATAAAACACACAGTTAGTGCAAAACACTAGCGATTAAAGCTCAAACTCAATTAAAGTGCAGTAAAGTAGAGTGTAATAAGCGAATAAAATACGTAATTATAGCCTATCATCAACACTCCACACTTAAAACATTGCTTGTCCTTGAGAAATCAAACTACATTTTATATAGACATGACATTTTTAAGCAATTCTCCTAACTCATCATATCAAGAATATTTAAAATAGACTAAGCACTAAAGCGTAACATCTTCACCTCAAGATTTGACTCACAAGTACCTCGCATTATTCACAGCTCACCCACTTACTCTATGATGCGTGGCTAGAATTCATGATTTTAAGCATTATATACCTTGCATTTTATGTGCTTTAATGATAAAAATACACGTCATGTGTGCCTAATGGAGTTTATTTAATGTGCAGGTGAGTTGGAAATGGAAGCCGAGCTAAATGAGAGCATAAACGTCGGAAAATACGTGCAAGAGTCGAAAAGGAGCGATCCGGGACAAGCCTGGCGTCAGCCAGGCGTTAGACCCCAAATGCCAGGGGGTGCCTGGTGTTAGCCAGGCGTTAGACCCAAAACGCCAGGGGTTTCCTGGCGTTATCCAGGCGTTAGACCCAAAACGCCAGGGGGTGCCTGGCGTTAGCCAGGCGTTA